>JBBPBX010083341.1:0-15547 GCA_038048925.1 Garcialebias charrua | reverse complement strand
CGTGTGTGTGTGTGGCGATCAGACCCCGCATGCGATGTGACCGGGTCGCGCGCGCGCGTGTGTGTGTGGCGATCAGACCCCGCATGCGATGTGACCGGGTCGCGCGCGCGCCCGCGTGTGTGTGTGTGTGTGTGGCGATCAGACCCCGCATGCGATGTGACCGGTTCGGACCGCGAGTCCGCGTGTGTGTGTGTGTGTGTGTGGCGATCAGACCCCGCATGCGATGTGACCGGTTCGGACCGCGAGTCCGCGTGTGTGTGTGTGTGTGTGTGTGTGGCGATCAGACCCCGCATGCGATGTGACCGGTTCGGACCGCGAGTCCGCTCATCTTCTAAAATAGCGCTGATTATAACAGCGGAGTTATGTGTCCTCAACTTTAAAAACATAACCAGAGTTGTTAGTGCACTAAAAACAGCGTAACTCTTGGAAAAAGGAGCTGCTGGAAGCCAGAACTCAGATAAAAACAGAGCAGGTGGATCTCTGCTTCCCCCGTATGCCTCCCCACACAGCTCAGCTCTGAAGGGGGCTGGACATGGCGCAGTACTGCGCTGAAATCACGCCCACGTGCGACACGCCCCCAGCGTTCTAGAGCAAGTCAAAATCATGTTTTTTCATGATTTTTGAGACTTAATTTTATAAGGAAATCAATGTTTTTAATCAGTCAGATTTATATGGGTGATTAATAACACATATTTATGCCGTGTGACAAAATAAAAACACAAATTTAATTTCACTTTACACGGTCTTTAACATTAAATTAATTGTCCTTATACACTTTTACTCAGTTTAACATTTAAGTGCATTACACATTAAAATACTGATCAGTGATTGCACGTTTTAAAACATTTATTCAACAAACTGTTTTGTTAAATACCCTGATGCTGCTCAATAATCCAGCTAGAAAAATCTAAAATAGCTAAGTTTGGGCCTCTGGACATAAAAAAAACTATTTTGTTAAAACACTTTCCTGCATGTTAAAAATGCATCAAAATTTAGAAATGAATGAATTTTAAATCCATTTTCCACATCTAGGAAGCAACTGTGAACACATAAATTGAGCTTAGCTGTTTTATTAATGTTTGTTAGTGAAACCTTGCTCACAGGTAGGTAGTCCCAAACATGGACATTTTTGCAGCCAGTGCTGTCAGTTTAGGATAGTAAGAGATACTTGTAAAATGTTTCCAAGCCCACAGAGGCAAATTTGTCCTTCAATTCTACATCACACTGCAAATAAATGATTTCAACATGTCAACAGCACATCAGAAGCTCTGATGGTGAGAGAAAAACTGCTAATTCTGTCTCGAGTTTGCCTTTGTGGCGGTGCTGACACGACTGTGGCTTCGTGCACTCGGCCCATCTTGTGTGCGTAATTTTAATCATGTGCCCTGTCAATAAAGATATATTCTATTCTTCTAAAGACCTGAAATCGTTTCTCAAACTCCCTCACAACCCTGAAATCTTGTTTTTGTGCTGTTTCACATCAGGATGAACGCTTGCTGCGCACATGAAGACAGGGAAAATGAGCAGAGCCTCCGTTTGCTATCTGCTGCACTAAAACACAGCGCCCCTGGGTCCTAGAGGCAGCCGGTTTGAGTAGGACAACAACTGACTAAAACACAGCGCCTCTATAGCGGACAACATAGGAACTGCAGATTTTTAAGAAAATAGCGTTTGTTCTTTTTTTTAATAATTCAGATTCATCCGCGGGCCGACTAAAAACCCCTGGCGGGCCGGATGCGGCCCGCGGGCCGGGTCTTTGACACCCCTGTCATAGAGTGTCCTAAGACAAAATGTGATAGATTCTTTTTTGAATACCATGATTACCCGACTGTATGTTCCTTTTTCCATATCTGATTGTTGGTGGCACGGTTTTATACTGCTGCGGCTTCCGTGCGTACGTCCCTCTTAGGATGGTGCGTGCGCCAATTGCAACACTTTGTACCTTGGTGCAAATATGCCAATAAAGATATATTCTATTCTATTCTATTCTATTTATAAATAAACTGAATTGAATATAGCTCCTTTCAATCTTAAAGCTCTTTACAACACATGTGCCTCATTTACTCATACAGCACTCTACTATAACTAACCAGAGCTTTATCACATTCATGCAGAGATGGGACACACATCAGAGACAGTGAGGCGTTCAGGGTCTTGTCCAGGGACTCTTCTAGTTCAGCAGCTACGTGTTCTTTCTGCGTTCTTCTACTGATTTAGGATTGTTCTTCATTTCCAGCTACATTTCAGCATTTTAATTAATTTCAGCTGTTTTTTTTAGCAAGTTATTCTGCAATAAGCATTGACACTGCATTTTTACAGTGAATGCAGTTTCTCTAGTTACATTTGCTTTTAAAAATCAGATTGTCCTTACAGAAGTTCTGTCCTTCAAAAGCTGTCACGTAAAGCAAACACGGCTGCATTTCAACTTTTACCTTCTTTTGGATGCAAACACAGTTCTAACTTAAAACTCCGATGAGTTACATCTCTACAACTTGTTAAAAGAAAAATCCTTTATCTTCTAGAATACTGTAATTGTTTTTACATCTCTACAACTTGTTAAAAGAAAAATCCTTTATCTTCTAGAATACTGTAATTGTTTTTAACAGACTTTGTACAAGCAATAAAGTTGAGCGTCCACAAATTAGAGTTCTCTTAAAAAGAGAAGAAGAAGAAAGCCCTGCAGGTGTTTTTATCCTGCTCCTTTTCTTCTTGTAATATCACGTTGACGCCCGTCACTCCTTCCATCTCCTCCTGCTGATATTGATCGTCCTCTCTGATCAATTAAAGATCTGACCACGCACCGTCTGCTGCGTCCGTCCTGGACCAGACCAGCGTCTCTTCACTGACTGTGAGTCATTAGTTGTAGATCTTTTCTGATGCAGACATCTCACAACTGTAAAATATGAAGGTCTACTTTAACAAATCTGCTTCTGTTTAATGCAGTTCGGACTCATTTTAAAAGAAATGATGCAAAATATTATAACTTAACTTCAATAACTTCTTTTTCTCCTGTATTATAAAAGTGCCAGATGGTTTGAGTGGTGAAATGTTTGAAGCTGTGGTAGGATTGTCTGTCCTGCATCAGCTGTCCTCTAACTCACTTTGGAAATTCTCTCTGTGCAGATGTGGAGCTTTGTTCAGTTCTCGTGTCCTCTGCCAGGACGAAGACATGCAGGTCTTTTATTGGACAAGTCTCACTCGGACCTCGGCCAGAGTGTCTCATGATCTGCTGAACCCAAATGCAGACAGGACTCGGTGAGATCAGGAAAAAAAATAAAGAATACAATTTATTTATAGAAACTAAAATGCTGACGTGGCCTCAAAAAGATCACAGGAGCAACGACACAAGTAGTGTCTCTGTGTCCCCTTTTGTCCGTGGATTGTGCTCAGCCTGTCGTGCTCTGTCTTCTATGGAAGGCCAGCGTTGCCAAATACTCGTGAAAATTACATGTTACATCGACACGTTAATGACGTGTAAACAACGTGTAAACAACGCGTCAAATACGCGTCAAATTCGCCTCGAAAAATGACGCGTAAACGACGCGTAAACGACGTGTAAACAACGTGTAAACAACGCGTCAAAGACGCGTTAATTACGTGTCATAGACGCGTCAAAATTTCACACGCATTTGACGCGTTTATCAACGTGTCAACAACGTGTAAAGAACACGTTGTTTGGTTAAGACGTAAACAACATCTGTTTATGTCCCTCTTGGGTAACTTCACTTCCTGACGGCTTCATTCGCGTCTCTTCTCATTGGCTGTCAGGTCCAGGGCTAAACCACTTCAGCAAAACAGAGGGGTGATTCCAAGGTCCAGGGCTAAAGCACTTTAACAACACCGTAAACAGACGGAGAAACTACATTTCTGCTTATATTTTACTTTTAAAAAAGCCAGATGTTTCTTTTACTGTTTAATGAAGTTATTAATAAATCTAATAAGTGTTTATTTAACCTGTTTCTGTTTCCTATTTCTGACCAACGGCTTATATGTAAAGTAATATAAGTGTAAAATGTTTTTATACTAATGTGAAAAAATGTAACGTCACATAGTTAGATATGTAAAGTAATAATATACATATACATACATACATATATATATATATTTATATTTATATATATAAACATATAGTCACATCATAATTTACAATTTATGTTTGCGTGTAAATACAATGGCGCCGTCCGTGTATTTTCTCACTTTACTTGTAGTTTAAAAATTATAAAAACTAAAGAGCCTACAGTATTTTTACAGTCATTTTACAGTTAAAATAAATGTATCCAAAAAAAAAAAACTAGTGTCACAAATAATCGCCTCCTATTTCTGACCAACGGCTTATATGTAAAGTAATAAAGATAATTATTTTCTTTGTCAAAGACTCTTCAAAATGTTTTTATTCAACAGTTAAAAAATGTAACGTCACATAGTTATATATGCAAAGTAATATACATATATAAATATATATACTGTACTGTATATATAAAAAAAAAAATATATATATATATATATATATATATATATATATCCGGGTCGGGGAGGAGGTCCTGCCCCAAGTGGAGGAGTTTAAGTATCTCGGGATCTTGTTCACGAATGAGGGAAAACTGGAGCGTGAGATCGATAGGCGGATAGGTGCAGCGTCCGCAGTGAAGCGGGCGCTGTACCGGTCTGTCGTGGTGAAGAGAGAGCTGAGTCAAAAGGCAAAGCTCTCAATTTACCGATCGATCTACGTTCCCACCCTCATCTATGGTCATGAGCTTTGGGTTATGACCGAAAGAACAAGATCTCGGATACAAGCGGCTGAAATGAGTTTTCTCCGCAGGGTGTCTGGACTCTCCCTTAGAGATAGGGTGAGAAGCTCAGTCATCCGGGAGGGACTCGGAGTAGAGCCGCTGCTTCTCCACATCGAGAGGAGCCAGTTGAGGTGGCTCGGGCATCTGGTTAGGATGCCTCCTGGACGCCTCCCTGGTGAGGTGTTCCGGGCATGTCCCACCGGGAGGAGACCCAGAGGAAGACCCAGGACACGCTGGAGGGACTATGTTTCTCGGCTGGCCTGGGAACGCCTTGGGATTCCCCCAGAGGAGCTGCTCCAAGTGGCTGGGGAGAGGGAAGTCTGGGCCTCCCTACTTAGGCTGCTACCCCCGCGACCCGACCCCGGATAAGCGGAAGAAAATGGATGGATGGATGGATGGATATATATATATATATATATATATATATATATATATATATATATATATATATATATATATTTATAAACATATAGTCAAACTGTAAAACACTAAACATATAATAATAGACATAAGCCTAAAATAGTAAAACTGTAACACTGTCCTGAGTTTTTGCATAGTGGTATAAGAGTATGAAGATTTACACCAACTCTAAAACTAAAAACTAAAACACTAAACATTTAATGAACATAATACTGTCTTGAGTTTTTGCATACTAGTATAAAAAAGTATAAAAAAGTATAACTATAAAATAGACTAAAGGTTCTAGCATTGACATTTGCAAAGTGGCAAAGCAGCATATGAGTTAATGTACACAGTATATGTATGAGGTAGTAGTTGATGTTGTTATAGAGGCAAAAGTGGCATATGCAGTAAGGCACATTGGGCATCCTTAAATAAGGCTGGTCAGAGAATACTGTATATGTATCAGCAGTGGTGTAGTTATAAAAGTAGTGTAAATATAAACAGTAGTAATAAATGTAAACATTGAATGTAAACAGACTATAGGCAGTGATGTAATACAAACATTAGTGCAAATATGAGAAGTAGTGCAAACATCATAATTTACACCTTACGTTTGCGTGTAAATACAATGGCCCCGTCCGTGTATTTTCTCACTTTACTTTTAGTTTAAAAATTATAAAAACTAAAGAGCCTACAGTATTTTTACAGTCATTTTACAGTTAAAATGAATGTATACCAAAAAAAAAAAAAAAACTAGTGTCACAAATAATCGCCGATCCTTTTAACACTCCCAGCACATCTATATAAAACAAACTAGGCAACACCAAAAGTGGGAGCCTGAATGATCCCTTCCACCATGAACTTGGTAAAGTCTTCATAAGTGTTGTGGACAGGAAGCTTTAGAGTAACCAGGCAGGTGTTTGCCTCAGGAAACAATCTGCCCTGGTCATGGTTGAAAGCTAGGACTGGCTATGTAGAGAAGCCAAGAAGTGGTATTTTTTCTGCGCCCGATGCAAAAACCAAAATCTTCTCGAGTGTTATTGGCTGTTCCCCTTCTGTAAATTCAACAAAAGAAATGGTTATTGAGTTTGTAGGAATATTACACGTTGAATTTTGTATGAATCCTTTAAAACTACCTTCCACTTCAACCAGGAAATCTTTCCAGACTCCTTCAATTCTCTTTTCATCACGCCATTGGTTGCTTCCAGTTGTTGCATGTTCTGGCTCAAAGAGTTTCTTCAGGTCTTCTGCCATCAGTGGTCTTGGCAAGGAAGTGAATACTTCCCTGAAAACACTGGCGTGTCTTCGAACAAGGTCAAGGAGACCAAAGGTGTTCAGTCCATCAGCAAATCTATAAAAATAAGTACATAGCAGGAAAAACATGTAAGGAAACTCATAATATCTGCATTTGTGCCAAGCTCTCACATTGATGGAGTGCCCTCCATATCATGTGACCAGATCCTTCAACAACAGTTCTTATGAGAACATAATTACGTGTTGTGCTTAAAGATGGCTTAAATATGTCTGGGTTTTGTTCACAAATGAGGGAAGAATTGAGCGGGAGATCAACAGGCGGCTTGTTGCTGCATCTGCAGTGATGCGGGTCCTGCTGTGGTGAAGCCAGAGGCGAAGCTCTCGATTTACCAGTCTACTACGCCTGTCGCGATAGTCAATAAATCAATAAAAAAAACAATTATGACCATAATTTTCATGTACCGATTTTACCCTAAACCTAGCCTAAACGTTACTCAGGATGTGAGCTGGGCTTATTTTTTAGGATTTGACACAGATCCAGTGAGAGAAAGAGGATTATTCAACAAATTTTTTAACAGATGGATTATTATTAATGACATGAAACCACAACTTTGTAGATACTGTAGTATGAAAATATTTAACTGCCACAGAATCATTAAAAAAAGTAGATTTTAAATGATTTTGACCATTAAAATGTTTGTTATAACAAATCAAAGATCTCAGGTTGTCAGACAATGTGAACCTGATGAAAGAATACTGTTGAGTGTGTACAAATACAGTAAAAGCAAAAAGGGAACTTACTGTTCAAGTGCTTCTTTGGTTCTACCATCAACATAAAAGTTTATAGCAGACTGTAGGACTTCGTCACGTCCCTCCAAAGATGTAATGTGCCTGAAGCACCCCAGCAAACACAGGCTGTCAGCAGCTTCTGAAATTGCATCTCTAGCTGATGGCAGATCAAGGGCCTCCTTTATCTTTAACATAAGGAAAACAAAAATAGTACAGACTGCTTTTTCTCAAACTTCAGCTTAATGGTTACCAACAATGCTATGAATGCAAGTGAAAATTTAAATGCACCTTTTTCAGTTTCTCCACCAAAGATGGATCACCAATGTCTTCCAGGGAAGGCAGTGGAACTGGAAGACCACACAACTTACTGTACAGTCTCTCTGTGAAAAATGCAGGTGACACACCACCATGAATCAGTGCCACAGCAACCATGACTCCAAAGGTTCGGTAACGCTTCGGTAACGCTTCTTCTCGAGAGCTGAACACACAATGCAAATAGTCACGTTTCTTTTAACACGTACAACCAAGAGATAAATTAAATTAACTTGTCAGTGTGTGTAATGATGCATGTACAAACCATGGCTGTCCAAGTTCAGGTCTTTGTGTTCCTTTCCATAAAATAAAGAACTGTCTTTCAGAGCTACCAAAAGTAGCCTAAAAAACTCTCTGGCAGGCCCACCTTCATCCACGGTTCATCAGCTTGGTCACAATTATCTAAAAAGATGATGCTCATTTTGGCCTCAGGTCTGAATGTTTTTCTGGCGAATGCTCTCACAGCACCATCCAATATGTTGTCTCTGCAAACATTTATCATGTTGGAGGGATACTCTTCTGGTTGCAGTTTGCTGGCGAGGGCACGCATGAGTGTTTCCAGATCTGGCCTAATTATATGTAGGAGTACAGATAAAGTTTGATTAATTCAGTGTCTAATTATTAGATTAGAATCTAATGTTCTAATCTAATTCTAATTAGATTGCAAGTTTAAAAAAAAGATCAGCTATGAAACACTTAATCCACGCTGAACAGAAAGATGGAAAACTATAACTTAAACACAGTGTACCATGTTAAGCTAAAAATGTACTCAAACTATAACGCGTCATCACATCGTACACGGAGATGGCACTCCGTATCTTGCTGTAGCATCAAGAAACATCTCCAAAACTGTGTTGCTTCTGTTGTTGTCTAAAGCCTTTAAAAACACCACCATTCGACTGAAGCCACATATACCACCGTGAATGACAATTCGCCACCTATAACAAAAAAAAAAAAATTGTCAACCATTTCATAATGTGTATTAATGTTCACATTTCAAGGCTATTACGAGACGTTTAATTTAAAATACTTGCTAATGTATTTGTTAATACTGTACTTCTGATAATTGTGGGCGACCGTGGTGTAGTGGTAATGGCAGTCGACCCCTGATCGGAAGGTTGGAGGTTCGAATCCCGCATCCGCCCACCATGTGTTGTGTGTCCCTGGGCAAGACACTTAACCCCGAGTTGCTCCCGGTAGGTCTGGATGGCGCCTTGCAAGGCAGGCTACCACTACCGTTGTATGAATGTGTGAATGAATGGGTGGATGGCTGGTATTGTAAAGCGCTTTGGGGCTCCTCACAGGGGGCTGGAAAGCGCTATATAAATAAGCTCCATTTACCATTTACCATAATAATTAATGGATTGTGCATGAATCACGCGTGACTTTATTTTTGACATGTAAACTGATGTGGAAACTTTCTAACATATAGCTCTCATTCAGTGACAAAACTAAAATGTCTTCTTAAAAATGACAGTCTCTGCATTTATTTAAAACAACCACAAGGTGGTGCAGTGAACCATTTATAATGGGTCAAGTAAAATGGTAAATGGTAAATGGAGCTTATTTATATAGCGCTTTCTAGCCCCCTGTGAGGAGCCCCAAAGCGCTTTACAATACCAACCATCCACCCATTCATACACGCATTCATACACCGGTAGCGGCAGACTGCCATGCAAGGCGCCAGTGTCACTACAACAGAGTGTCAGTACAACAGAGTGTCACTACAACAGATTAAAACCATGAGTAATATAACTTTGATATGTGATCAACTGCTTTTGCACTTTAAAACTTCTACTTCATAAAACATTGTGTGTGAATGTGTGTCTTATAAAATGATGCAAGAAATTTGTAAAGCGTCTTTGAGGGCCTCAAAAAGAAAGACTAATGCAATATTATTTCTATTATTATTATTACCATAAACAAAAATAACAGGCTTGTATGAGTTTTGGACGTATGGTTAAATCGCATTAGGTGAGCACAGACTTTTTGTGCTTTTTCTATGTAACAAGAAGTACTTGTTAATAAACCATAACTTCACTTTAATTTCAAATGAAACACTGTTAACAGTATCTTTAACTTAACCACAGAGGGTCATAATTATACAAAATATGACTTGGCTTGTTATACAAGACAATAACATCATAGCCACCTGTTTGATGCATTTTCTCTGGCTGAATGTGCAGACATGTCATAACCCAGGTTGAGAGAAGGAGCCCAGTCAGGATTTGTCTGGTCAAAAAGGCCAGCAGGTTTACCTGGAAAATACAGAAAAAATAAAAAGTCACAACCTGCCCTGACTTTCTGTTGTGCATAATCTGACAGTCTACATGCACATTTACATGGGTTGATTACTCAGCGTTCTGCTAACTTTGACTGTTCATTTACATTTTACAATTTCTCTGTGTTTTTAACAACACTCACCATTTTTTAAGTGCTCTGAACATACTCTTGAATATTTGGATGGGGTGAAATCCCTGCGATTGATTCTCACCAGCCACAAGTCACGTCACTTTGCTCATAGTTTTTCTGTTCTCAACTGTTTACATATTCGTAAAGTGTAGTCAATTCCATCCTATTTTTATTTAATAATTAATTACCATCTTAGCTAACTCCCCATTAATAATAGGAACGTGGGGTTACTGAACCAACAATCTTAAAACTGTCATCTGAACAATCCTAGCTTCACCCTACACAAACTGAGGTTTTTCTGCTTTCTGCTTTCTGGGTCCTGATTTTTGCATGAAACTGAGAAGAGCAGCATGTTTGTAGAAGGATCACAAAATATGAGCCGTTTTGTTTAAGTGTGGAAAATCTGTTTCTATAACGTGAGTACTGTACACAAAAAAAAGATTGCGTTGCTAATAGGCTAACGTTAGCCGCTAACAGGTAGCAACAACACAACGCGATCAAACTAACGTTACTTACCCTCGTAGTTGTGCAGGAAACTTGAGACATGCAAGTCTCAATACCATTGCTTCTCGGAGCAGGGGACCAGGAATCAACGATAAGATGAACATAGTTAAAGAAATGTAGTTTCTCCGTTTGTTTACCTCTCTCTGTTAAAGTGGTTTAGCTCTGGACCTCGCTCGGAATCACCCCTCTGTTTTGCTGAAGTGGTTTAGCCCTGGACCTGACAGCCAATGAGAAGAGACGCGAATGAAGCCGTCAGGAAGTGAAGTTACCCAAGAGGGACATAAACAAACGAATTTGCGCCTAAAAGAAGGCGCAAACAACGCGTTCTTTACACGTTGTCGAGGAGAGTGAGTTTATTGTGGATTCAAAACCAACAAAAATTAATCAGTACAGGAAAGCTTATGGAAAGTAGTGCAAAAATATATTAATAACAGTTGTCGAAGTAGAAACATGTCTGGTCTTGTCTAGGACTTGTCCGGACTTGTCTATTATGCAACTTCAGTTATCTCATCTGTTCAGAAAGGGAGCACAGAGTGCTGCAGAAATGCTCCACTCAGAAACACACACACACACACTCACACACACACTCACCCAGACGCACGCTCACACAGACAGGCAGAGCACAGGAGGAGAACGGCAAGGGGAGCAGAAAAGAATAAGTGTTTTAAACATTGGAAAAGTCTATAAAGTCTGAATAAAAGAAAGTGTAGTTATAAAGCTAAGATAAATAAGAGAAGTTTGACTATGTCTTAAGGTTTACCGAAGAACAGGTTGTGAAAGAAGTCAGGCAGAAGGCCACAATGAGTCACCATGAGTAAACACACACGAACATTTTAACTGCAGCAGAGAGCAGGAGGAAGAAAACGTGAAGCAAAAGACTTGTTCTAACTTTGAAATGTTTTTATCTGAACCTGGTTTAACCATAATTGGTTTTAAAATTAACATGTTTTAATCAGTATAATCATGAGATATATGATTTTAACCAATAATCATGGTATATGTGTTTTAACTAAAATAATCGAGTAAGATGTGTTTTACTTAATATAATCAAGTGAGATATGATTGTAACCAATATAATCATTTAATGTGATGTTGTTATGATAGAGAGAGAATCATTTTATGATAGCAATTGTAATGATGTGTTACTATGTTTCAAAGATGGTTTTGTGACAAAAGTGGTCTATTGCAAAACACACATGTTGGGAAGTATAACTTGCAAACACTTTACTGGAAAAAGTGATGTAACTAACTGACCAGAGTTGTGTCAACCTCCGCCCTGGTGAATCATCCAGCCTCGAGCACAAAGAGCAAATTCATTACCTAATAAGGGATCATGTAGCTTCAAGCAGAGATTGCAAGAATAGAACAGAACTGCAGCTCTGCCCAAGCAAGCAAACCTAGCCAATCACAGACTAGCTATCCCCCTCCTCCCAGGGAGGAGGCGGGACTAAGATTTCTATTTAACCACCCTGTTGCGACAGGACGAGGCAGTCCAGCTGTCAGGCTGTCCGAAGTTGTCATGATGCGGTCGAGGAGCTGTACATCAGACATCGAGTAACTGGAGCTGACCTGCTCCACTGAAGACCCAAGGCGTGGTTCAGATCGACTCCGTGCTGACAGGAAGAAGCAAGCGTCCTGGGGAGAGACTTCTTTTCTTTCATTTTTAAGCTTTGAGGAAGGACTGGATAGTTTTTACCCAGACAGCCAGGACGAAGCAAAACTTGTTTCTTCAGATCAGACCAGCAGGGAGTCAGAGGTGAGTCTCAGTCCTCAGGGACTGAAGGCGACTGCTTCAGGTATTCCCTCTCGGTCCCCGAGGGACTTTGAGGAAGGAAAAGGGTATGCCTGTAAGACACCTTACTGAATCCTGGCTTCAGCTAGATTTAAATCAAATCAAATTAAACGCGGATAGAGCGGAAGCAAATAGACAATTCAATTATCTTAGAGACTTAATGGCTCGAGGTTGCTTGATAATCCGGAGGGCTCTGGTGAGATACATACACTGGGTAAGATTTTAAGTAAAACTCTAAACCCTGATCCTTAAGGTCAGGAGAGACGTGTGTTTGCAGAAGACCACTCTAACTCTGATTCTTAAAATCAGATGAGATGGAAAAGAGTGAGTGTACTCTAAACTCTAGCTCATAAAGCTGGATGAGGAAGTTTCTTATGATTAAGCGCTCTAATTCTGGTCTATAAGACTGGATGGGTATTGGAAGTGTTAACTGTGTGACATCAATGAGACTACCCTCCGAGCCTCTCCAGCCTGGACTCCAGAAAAGAACCTCCTCAAAGACTACATGCAGACTGAACAACTTAACATCAGGTCTGAGGATTGTTTGGTGAATTAATACTTTTGTTTTACTTATAATCATAATAATTAATTGTACTGTTATGCTGTAAACGCTGATCCTTCCCTGCAAAATAATTGATTAAAATAAACAAAACGTAAAATTCTTGACTTTTATTCATCATCCACTTGTCCATGGAAATGTAAAGTTTGGTTCACAAAGATAACATCAAATATTGGGAGGTTTTGAAAGGTTAAGCATTAGCATCTAAGGTTTAATATAAAAACAATACCCCAGGATCCGATCTCCTGGATCCTAAAATTAACTGGATCAGTAACAATAGCGAGCTTAAACACGGGAGAAGCCTCCGTTAACATGAGTTGCCTTGTACTAAATCCTCCGGTCCCCAGCTGCTGAGGTGGAGGGAGGGGCAAGGTGAAAAAGGGGTGTGGCTTATGGAAGCTAGGAGGTGAATAGTCCAGATGAATTCTCCCATCGACAGCCTTCAGTCGGAAGCTGTCCCACGTAGTTCAAGGTAATACCCAAACTCTGGGACCGGTTCAATAGACCCTGTTAGCAGGTAGGCTGCAGTGAGGGCGTGTCACGCACCTTGTGATTACCTCGCTGATTATTCAGATAAGCAAACATGGCGACCACGAAGGGACCCTCTTTATGAATAAAGACTCCCAAGAGACAAGGCGTGCGTCAAAGGACTGACAAGCGCCAGAAAAACGACTCCTCTTAGAGTAGAGAAGTTGTAGTCGGCTGGTCTAAGCTATCAGCTAAGTGCCCCTTAATTCCACAGCAGTGGGCGGGGTAAAAAGGGCTTATTCGTGATCTACTGACCATAGATCGGGAGTAAGATTAGCAGCAGGTCGGTTTTCATCCCAGGTACAGGGACATAAAGTCAGTCGGCTTTGAAAACGGACAAACTCGAGACGACAAAAACGAAAAATGGCTGCAGAAGCGGCACCAACAGGACTGGTGGTCCAGTCCACAGAAAACGATCCAACTGGACCAAAACCCGCACCAGCGGCAACGACAAAGACTGAGGATCCGCCCAAAACGGACGATCCTAACCGACAAGAACCGGACACGGAAGGAGAGCCAAAGAATGAGATTCCGATAGAAATAATTCCGTATGGCCAGGGGTTCCCTACTTGGCATTCCGATCTTCAAACAAGATACAGAAGAAGTCACGTAAAAGTAAATGATAAGGAATTAGAGACCTACCTGGCTAAGGAAATAGCAGACAAAAATATCTTCTGTAGTCCTGGGTTGGTAGAAGGCCGTCAGATAGTGGTAATAAAAGACCCAGGCTTTATGACACGTACAGCTGGCCCCAGAACATGGCTAAAATGGTGGGCACAGCAGCTTGAGGCCCCTTATGGGCTAAACATAATAATGTTACACAGTCCCTCGGCCGAGTATGACCCTCTCGTAAAGAGGGCGGCTAAGACATCGGGGATAGCACATTCTAGCGCAACTCCTGATGCAAAAGCAATCAAAATACTCCCACAATATGAGGAGGAATTGAACAGAATGAAAGCGTACAAAGTGAAAAGGAAACAGAGACCTAAGATGGAACCTGAAAATGACTCTGTAACAGGATCTCCTGAAACTACGGACGATGAACGTGGGGGGGGAGGAACAGATCCAACAGCTCCCCCGCCAGGTGAAGGAACATCAGGAGAGATGAGGTTCGTAATTCTCCCATACGGCCATGGTTTTGAGTCCTGGCACCCAGAAGTTCAGAGGGTAGCTAGGGAAAACAGCGCAGATATAGAGGAAAAAACCCTAAAACAAGGTCTGGTGCATTATATAAAACAGAAAAGAGAATACTATGGTTTGCCAGGAACAGACAACAGTCAACTGATAATAGTAAAAGACTCGGCAGAAATAACAAGCAAGTGCGAGATTAAAGCGTGGCTACGATGGGTGATGAATCAGATTGAGGAGAGTAGGCGCGGAAATGTGACCTCTATCCTCAGTCCTTCAACTGAGTATGACCCCCTAATAAAAAGGGTTGCCAAAGAAACCGGGTTGGGTGTATACTTAATAGACCCAAACGTTAAAGCAACCCCGATGAGTGAAACGTATAGGGAAGAAATACATAAGTTGAGACAATACCGGCAAAAAAGTTACGGAGCAACAGGTAACCCGGAGCATGGATCAGACTCTGAAATAAACACTCCGGAAGAGTCAGGTAAAGAACCTGAGCCAAAAAGGAAGCCCATTGTTCCTAGGAGAACAAAGGTCACAAGAAAAGAAAAAGAACCAGGTCTCTCAGTCCTCCTGTATGGCAGAGGGCATGAAACCTGGGACCCATTCATGCAAAAAACGTTCAAACAAAACAACCCTAAAATAGGTGAGGAAACCTTGCTGAAGGACCTGCACGAACAAATAGGAGAGCTGGGGGAGTTTAACTGCACCTACATCGGACCTTTAGGTCAGATGGTAGTATGGGCACACCCGACGGAAGTAAAGACAAAAGCCGAAGTTCTAACTTGGTTGAAGTGGTGGACACAAGTGATTGGGGACACCACTACAGGAGAGGTGGTAGTGTTATACAGCCCATCGGAAGAGTACGACCCCCTAGTGAAAATGGTAGCCAACGAAATGGGAGTGGGCTGGATCACTAGCGCCGAGGACAGGACGGTAAAAGCGACCTATAGATTTAGAGAATACACTGAAGAACTGAATAAACTTAAGCAGTACAAACAAATGATAGCAGATCGGAAAAAAGCAATGCCAAAAGAGCGAGGCAGCAGTGGGCTGGGCTGCGCAGCCATAAAACCT
>JBBPBX010083340.1:0-15547 GCA_038048925.1 Garcialebias charrua | reverse complement strand
GGAGCCAAGATGGTGTAGTGGCAGGGCTTTTGACTTGGGACCCGAAGGACGTGGGTTCGCGTCCCGGCCACTACACACCTTGGGGTGTCTATGAGTGCACACCTAATTCTCCAGCTCCCCGAGCGCTTTCTGGCTGCTCACTGCACCACCTGGTGGTGGTTGGGTTAAATGCAGAGATGAATTTCGTCTGTGTATGGGAAACATACACAGATGACAGACAAACACATTATTATTATTATTATTATTATTATTATTATCTTTATCCACTTCTTCCTTTTTGGATCGCTGGTGCCCATGTCCAGCAGTCACTGTGCGAGAGGTGCAGTACACCCTGGACATGTCTCCAGTCCATCACAGGGACACATAGAGACAAACCAGAAAAAAATCACTCAGTCACTCACTCACAGCTAGGGATAATTTAGAGTTACCAATCAGACTAACATGTACATTTCTGATCTGTGGGAGAAAACCGGAGTATCCAGAGAAAATCCACACATGCACAGAGAGAACATGCAAACTCCACCCAGAAAGGCCCCGAACGGGGATTTAAACCAGGGTAACCTGCTCGCTGAGAGGCAGCGGCTCTACCAACTGCGGCACCGTGCTGCAGCCTGCAATTTATTTTCCACAATACAGTAGTCCCTCGTTTATCGCAGGGGATCTGGGGCCTCATGTATCAACCATGCGTGCGCACAAAAACATTGCGCACGTCACTTTCCACGCAAAGTGGCGTATGTATCAAATCTGATATGAACGGGAATATCTGCGCTTCCACGTACAAATCCACGGCTGCTCCCCTGCTTGCGTACGCACGTTTCTGTGGTTATTGTTCCTTTGGCGACACTTACAGGTTATTCTGAGAAACTGTGTCCATGATGTGAAAATAATCATAAATCCCACCAAACACACATGATTAACGATTATTACATCCACATGGACGCAATTAGATGAGTGGATATAAAAGCATGCGCCAAATAGTGGCAACGATATTGACAACAATGAGATGTGATTTCTTTAAATAAGAAGTTAACCAAGCTGTACCAACACGCCTACGTTTAGGTCAGTGTGTAGCGCGGTTGCCTTTAGTTCCAAAGGTCATGAGTTCGAATCTCGCATGGTACAACGTTTCTTTTTTTTTTTTCGTTCCAGATTTAAATACACATGAAAACTATTTACAAAACAAGAAATCGTCTGCTTCCTTTCATTTCATGTATTGTTCTATTTCTTGTTGTTTTATTAAATAGTTTTCCTGTGTTCTTTAAATCTGGAATGAAAAAAAAAAACGTTGTACCAAGGGGGAGTCGATCTCACGACCTTTGGGACGAAGGGCGGGCGCGCTCACCACTAACCTATACAGGCATGTTAGAGCAGATGGGTCAACTTCTTGTTTAAAAGTGGATGGTATGTTTTGCGCTAGGCGTGCCGAATAAAACCTTTTTCCGTGCTTCTCTGCCTCACTCAGAAGTGATTCCTGTTCACAGTCCGTGAAGTTCCTCTTTTTTCCACGTTCCGACATGATTTGCAATGGAGCAGAGACGACATTCCTGTCGTGCATGGCATATTTGAATGACTTTGCATATTCATACGGAGGCGTGTCAAAGGCGGAGTCGGCCACTCTCTCATGTGCGCTCAGTTCCACGTTCATCGTGATGTACAAAAGGAATGTGCGTGGATTCAGGTGTACGCAGGGTTTGATAAATCTGGATTTTTTTGTGCGTAGACACTTTTCTGGATTTGTCCGTACGTCACTTTTCAGTAAGAAATCCACGCAAGTCTTTGTACATGAGGCCCCAGATGTGGGAGGAGTTCAGTGAGTCCTTGGATAAAGGCTCTCAGTCGGCTTTGAGGAGAGTCTGGCAAACCATCAGGTGGCTGAGGAGGGAAAAGCAACGGTTTATTAACAATGTGTTCAGTGAACGTGGAGTGCTGTTGACCTCAACCAGTGATGTCATCGGGAGGTGGAAGGAAAATTTATTGGATCTTCTTATTCCCATCGGCACATTTTCCATAGAGGAAGCCAGTGGCGGTTCCTCAGTTAACCACCAGGGGGGGCTATTTTCTCAAAAATGAAAAAATAACGTTTCAAGTTTTTCTGGTGTTTATTTATCAAATGCAGATTAAAACTAGGCCAACAGTACAATGAAATGCTCAGATTGAGAACCAACAATTTAACTCACTAAAACAACAAAGAACAAACAAAAAAAATACTAAAGCATGCAATAAAGGTACAAAAATAAAGTACCTACAATATCACATGTTGCTGCTGATCTGTTTCATGTTTCTGTGTTCATTCGTGCCCATCTGCTCATACAGACTCATGTTTGTGCTGCTGTTTGGAGTAATGCTTTCTATGATATTAGTGCTTAGTGTATTGTTAGTAGATGTATTTCTTAGTTCATATCTTAGATGTTATTACTGTTTTTCTCTTACATTTTATTGGTGGATGTAACTGGGACCCTGTGTACATAATCTTGTTTCATCACATGTACCACATGTGGTGCAAATGGCAATAAAGATTCTCTGACTGATTTTGTGCTTTTCAATTATGCTAAATATGAAAGGGTGGGTTTTGGCACCTTTCTCTTCCATATGAATAATAAAATATTGGGCATGGACAATATTTATTTTTCCTGGTATTCAAGAGGATAGGGAAATGGCTAGTCAGCTTTCTAATTATTTAACATCTAACAATTTATGAGTATATGTGTACATTTAATAGCAACAATTCAAATTGACATTGTAATTAGAAAGATGTAGTGCTCCTCACTTTTTCAAAATACAGAACTAATATGATGAAAAACATTGTACGGTAAAAGACACATCATGCATTTAGCTGCTCACCTCTGTAGCTATCCTCTGACGTTCACCAGGGCCCAGTGTGCGGCGTTTCTTGGCCATCTGGGATACACTGCCACTGTGTTCTCCACAAATAGTAGGGAGTGAGTCTCTGCAGGACCATAAGAGAACAGTGTTCATATTTTAGTCACCAGGTAAAATAACAAGAAATGTGAAGTAGTTCAATCATAAGACATTAACAAAATACTGTATCAGTAATATTAAACAGCACAACATACACATTAATTTCAATTTACCGGTACCTGATTTTTTGAATGTGGTCTGTGAACTGCTGCATGATTCTCTGAACAAAGACTGAGTCGATGGTCCGCTTCTGGAGTTGGTTGTAGAGAATGTCCACATGAGGCATGACCAGATGGAACAGTTTCAGGAAAAAGCTGAAGCTTTCATCCTCCAGCAGCCGAACAAAGCCTCCAGCTTCTCTAACAGTGGTAGGATCAAACTGTCCTGAGTCCCTGATGGTTTCAAAACACTGGAGCAGTTTTTCTTTGTGTTCAAAAACAGTGTTCACAGCTCGGCTGTGGAAGTTCCACCTCACTGTGCTTGCTCTTGGAACTCTGTGGGCCACCACTTCATCGAGAATACTGGTTCTCTTTGGCGATCTTGAAAAAAAGCCGGAGAATCCAGCCAGGTCTGAGAAGAAAATATTCACTTTTGAGATATGGGAAGTCACCTGCTGCATGATAAGATTAAGCTGGTGAGCATAGCAGTGAATGTAGTGTGCATTTACATAGAGATCTTGGATCTTCTTCTGTACACCACCTGTGGCTCCTCTCATGACACTCGCACCATCATATGCTTGTGAAATGAGCTTGCTCTTCTGGTCATCAGGGAGAATGGAGCTCAACCTTCAAACTATTTAATGCTTAAATCTTTCTGCTACTTGATTTATTTAAGTTTAGTGTCTTTGAAACAACAGCACAACTTATAATGAAACTAAAGTTTAACTAAACTAAACTAAAACTAAAGTTTATTTATTCATTCAGATTTATTCATCAGAAAATTTGCAACTGCTGCTAAACGAAACGAGACAAAAGTTAACTAACACAGACAGACACTCTGAGGAGTAAACAGTTCATGAGCTGAAGATGGACAGACAGGAGTCGTCTTCACACATTCGGGTTTATAACTAGCAAGTAGCAACTTTTATAATGTTGCAGACAGTACACCACAACCATGAGCAGAGCTACTAGCTACTGTGACTGACTGCAACAACCACCGTCCCACACACACCACCATGTCCCGAACACAGATGAAAACAGCTCAAACTTTGCTCATGTGTGCTCAGCGATTTATTAAACTCACTAATTATTACTTGCTTACCTGTGTAGAGGCACCATTAATAATTACTGCTGTTTCAACGTCGCTACTCGCTAGTTGTCCGTGTGATGATCAGGTCTGACTGTAAACAGAGGGAATCCCCCGCTCCCCCCCTCCTTGGCTCGAACCGGAAGTGCTGTCGATCCGTGGCATAAGAGACAGTCCAGGCTCGAGGGCGGGGGAAAATGCGACCTGTACAGTCCAAAAGTTTTGTACAGATGGGACATAAACTACGGCCGCTAGCGGCGGATAGTTATAATTAGATTCAATGGAAAAGCATGGGAAAAGCCCCCAGGCGGCGCCGAGCGGGGAAACCGGAAGTACGTCACTCACAATCAGAAAACGTTTTTTGAAACAAACAAAACAATCATTACTCATAAAATATTTATCCTACACAACTAAAAACATATATGCATGCATTTCGAAATATTTTTATTTTATTATTTCACTTTTATAAAAAAAATAAAAAAAAATATTCAAATGGTGAAGAAGAAAAGCTGCAGTTCCAAGGAGGAGCGGCGCCCCTAGCGCCCTCTAGTGGCGGCCGCCACTAGAGGAAGCTGAGTCGGGGGACTTCAGATTTGGTCTGTCCATAACCGTGGCTGAGGTTTCCAAAGGTAGTTAAAAAGCTTCGCAGCAGCAGGGCTCCAGGGATGGATGAGATTCACCCTGGTTTCCTTGAGGCTCTGGATGTTGTTGGGCTGTCTTGGTTGACACACCTTTGGAAAATTGCATGGGCATAGGGGGAAATGCCACTGGATTGGCAGAATGGGGTGGTGGTTCCCCTCATCAAAAATGGGGACAGGACAGTGTGCTCCAATTATAGGGGTATATCACTCTCCTTAGCCTCCCTGGTAATTTCTATTCAGGGGTGTTGGAGAAGCGAGACAGATCATTGGTTGAACATCGGATCTAGGAGGAACAATATGGGTTCTGTCCTGGCTATGGAAAACTGGACTATCTTTTCACCATCACTAGGGTCCTTGAGGGGTCATGGGAGTTTGCACATCCAGTCTACATGTGTTTTGTGGACTTGGAGAAGGCTTTTGATCATGTTCCTCGAGATACACCGTTGGGGCTGATAAATGAGTATGGGATTGGGTGGCCCATTGCTACAGGCGGCTCGGCCCCTATACAAGCGGTGCACAAGTTTGGTCCACATTGCTGGTAGTAATTCGGACCCTTCAGGGTGGGAGTTAGACTCCCCCTGGGTTGCCCATTATTACGATTCTATTAATAACTTTTATGGTAAAAATGTCTTGATACAGCCAAGGGGCAGAGGGATTCTGGTTCAGTGGCCTCAGGATTCCATCTCTGCTCTTTGCAGATGATGTGGTCCTGTTGGTGTCATTGTGCCATAATCTCCAGCTCTCACTGGAGTGGTTCACAGCCAAGTATAAAGCAGCTGGAATGAGAACCCGCACCTCCAAATCTGAGGTCATGGCCCTCAGTCAGAAAAGGTTTGATTGCTCTCTTAGCGTCAAGGATGGGGTTCTGCCTCAAGTGAAGGAGTTCGAGTACTCAGGGTTTGGTTCATGAGTGAGGGAAGAATGGAACATGAGATTGATGGATGATTGGTGCAGCATCTGCAGTATTGCGGACTCTGTGCCAACCTATTGTGGTGAAGAGGGAGCTGAGTAGTAAGGCAAAGCTCTCTGTTTACTGGTCAGTCTACGTTACTACCCTCACCTATGGTCACAAACTCTGGGTAGTGACCAAAAGAATGAGATCATGGATACAGGCAGTTGAAATGAGTTTCCTCTGCAGGGTAGCTGGACTCTCCCTTAGAGTTAGGGTGAGAAGTTCAGTCATCTGGGAGGAACTTGGAGTAGAACTGAAAGTTATGCACCATAACTCATGTTCCCTGAAGGAAGGGAACGAGGTGCAACACGATTGCTATGGGAATCAGCACCTCCGCGTGGTTACCTGAAGTAATACACTCACGCCTTTATGGCGATGGCGTCACGCCAGAGGTCCCGCCCTCTGGGTATTTAAGCGGCTGACGCCCATCCATCTTTCTCTAAAATGCACTTCACCGAGCTTTCAGCATTGAAAGGCCCAGCTGCGTTGCACCTCGTTCCCTTCCTTCAGGGAACATGAGTTATGGTGCATAACTTTCAGTTCCCTTTCAGTCGTTCTCTCGGTGCAACACGATTGCTATGGGAACGTAATTCATTCACGCCCTTGAAATGCTCAGCAAAATGCATGGGAGAACATCTGGCTTAATATGGCAGGAATTTCCCAGCCGCTCTCCACTGTAGAGAGCACAGCCTGAGAAGAAAAATGCCACATGTAGAAACATCAGCCTGATGTTACCACTGGACACATAGATGAAAAACACCAGCTAGAGACAGCATAAGTGTCCTCTGCTAGTGTGATTACTCATCATCTCCCTTTTCCCTGGAAATCCTGAGAAGCATGAGGAAAAGTGCAAGGGACCTATTACGCCACTGGCAATCAGATGGCAATGTGGAGGTAGAAAACCCAGTTCAAGCACAGGGTAACCTTCCAGGTCCCCAGGGGGAAAAATTTATGTAAAAGGGGCACGCACGAGTCCCTCATCTGCTTCTTGAACAGACAATTACTAGGACTGTCAAAGAGGCCCATCCTGATGTTGGAGAACTGTCAGAGGAGAGGGGAACCCTTCCACTGAAGCATCTCCCAAGTAAACATAAACACCAAGGGTGTCCCTTGTGTATGCTGTTGTTGTTGTTGGAACAAAGACAATCAGGCCTTAGGCCCTCAGCCTTTTCCCTTCAGTGGCCAGGCTGAAGGTTGCCCGTGCTCCGGCCGTGGGTGTAGAAGCTGTCCACGTGCCTGAGTCAGTAGGTCTCTGTAAGAAGGCAACTGCCATGGTATCCCTGAACATTAAAAAGTAGAGGTCACATTGTGAGCTGGCTCTGCATGGGAACAAGTCCACCGAGGTTCTTCCAAACCGTGACCAGACCTGATCCACGACTCGTGGGTTCAGTCTTCATTCTGATTCCAAAAGAGACCCTCTTGAGAGGGCATTCGCTCCGTAACTCAGTTCACTCGGAACATGAGTCGCCCTGAGCGACAATAATCCTGGAGCGTACCATGTGAGCATCCTCTGTGTCAGGCTGAGGAGGGCTTGGGATCTCGTCCCCCCTTCCCAGTCAATGAAGGACAGTGGTTTTGTTATCTGATTACACCAGGACGTGCTGTCCCGCAATCAGACCTTTACCAAATAAGTATTTTGCTGACAGGAATACGGCCCACAACTCCAGGAAGTTGATGTACAATCTTGCTTCCTGCACATTCCAGAGGCCTCGGGCATTCTGATTTCTGCAGACTGCCTCCCCATCCTGTTTCCGAGGTGTTCGTCGTGATGACCACACGGGATGACACCCTACCTTACGGGACCCCTTCCGTGAACACAGATAGGTCCCTACAAGGTTCCTGGGCCCTCAGGCACTTTGAAATTATTCTAAACTTTCCTGCTCACCCAGACGGGGGACAGGTCGTTTTTGTTGGTTTAGCCATATATGCAGGGCCCGCATCTTCAGCAATGCGTGTGGCACGCAGGGTATGGCTTCCGCCAAGAGGCCTAAAAGGCGTTGGCACGTTTACAGGGGAATCCGTTGATTCAGTTTAAATTTTGCCAGGCAACGGCGAATTGAGGAAACACGTTCCTCTGAGAGCCATGCTCTGTACCGGATGGTGTAGACCTGCACTCCCAGAAATACGGTAATCCGTGATGGGGGTCAGGTCACTCCTTTGTAGGTTTATGACAAAACTGAGAGACTCCAGGTGAGAGATCACACTGCAGGAGTGTGACTGGGCCTGCATTCTGCTTCCAGCCAAAAACCAGGAGGTCATAATCTTGACTCCTTGATTCCTAAGAGGGGTCAGGGCTGCATCCAGACATTTAGTAAATGTACGAGGAGCAGTCTTCAAACCGAAGGGTAAGGCTTTGTGTTCATAAGCTTTCCCTTCGAAGGCAAACCGGAGCAATTTCCTTTGCCTCCTCCAGACGCCCACATGTAAATAGGCGTCTTTCAAATCCACTGTACTGTACATGCGTAGTCTCCAGGTCTCACGGACTGGGGGACCTACCGCAGTGTCAACATTTTGAACTTGAAAAATTCTTGTTTTCCTGCCCAGAGTCCTGAGATCCAGGACCAGTCTCAGGGATTCATCTCTTTTGGGCACCAGGAAGAGTTTGCTGCGTTGACCGGAGCATGGTTTGTGCTCTGGAACAATAATGTATTACTCCTTTCTGCAGCATCGTTGACACTTCCTCCCTCAGCACGTGTGCGCGTGCTAGGTTAATGTCCGAACGCAGCACCCCCACGAAAAAAAGGGGAGCTCCCTTGATGAACTGTAGCTTGAGCCCACAACGCATCCATTGTGATGACCCGTAGTTTGTGTCTCACAAAAGTGGTGAGTCAAGAACCAGACAGTCTGTGCTCTGGTACTTTCATTCTTGTATATGCATGAAACAATGTTTGTTTTTTTATTACACATACAGTAGAAGAGTTATGTTTAGTGCGCACATACATACCACCAGCTCCTTGTAGCATTTTACAAGTGAAGTCTGGGCTCCAAAGGTCAGGTTCCCGTACTGCGTGAGCGGGCAAACCTGAAGCCCTGTTCCCATTTTGGGACCAGGACGCATTCAGTAGTCTGAGATTTTATTGGCGTGTTTGGATGGCAATTTCCCTTTATTACACAAGGGTCTGAGTGTTCTTGTGTGTTTAAACGTTCCGAACCAGCTAGTCTGTGCTCCTTAAACACAGGTACTGGTGGTAAAAATTCGGCATTTTCTCTCCTTCTGTGAGTGAGAGCGCCTGTAATGGTGCAGGGGCATCTCAGACTTTCCTTTTCTTTTTGCTGGTGGCCCCTTGCAGCTCCTGTAGCTTTTCTGCCTGGTGGGCCTGCGATACCGAGGCCACTTGTCCTTGTCCATCCCACCAGGGCCCCTCGGGCCCTGACATGGTTAACGTCAGAGAGTCATCCATAGCCTCATGGGTGGATAAGCTCTCAGTGTCACGATGTTCCGTCGTAGGCATGGGAAAACTACCAGGTAGCGCAACTGAACAGGTAGCTGAAATTCCTCCTCCTGGACTGTGCTGGACAGAGAGTCTCCTTGTTAGCCAGGGCTAAACGTGGAGGTACTCATGAGCCTGCTAGCGGTGCTAAGACGGGCCCTCGAGCAGCGTAGCATCGGTAAAAATCACTTAGTTATAGGATGAATTCTATCGTCGATTCAGCCGCACAGGATAGCGAAACAGGCAAAATATGAGAAGGTTAGCTAGCAAGCTAGGCCAAGCATTTTCACATACCTCACGATGGAGTCCTTCATTGTCTGCTCGAAGCCGCGCTAATCGTGTTAGCAACGCTGCCGTCTGCCCCGTGTTGTCGTGGGTGCTCCTGGTTAGCCATGCTAACTGTGGGAGCTAGCCAGATAGCAGCAGGGTTACTCCATTTCCACTCTCCATTCTCTGGGGTCATCCTGAGAAAAACTTTGAGTGTCCTTGCATGTAGCATCCCTGAGCAGACCGGACAGGCCTCGTGGGTGTCCGCTGCTGAAAAAAGGGGGTAGCCAGATCCGCTGAAGCAGGTTCGGAAGCCGGAGATCACAGCCTGCCTGAGTTCCTCGTCCGAGGACGTCCTCTCGTGGAACTGCTCGAGGCTGCTGGCCTGTTAGCTTTGTTAGCTTAGCAGGTTGCGTGCCTTGCAGTTAGCGTTCGCTAACCGAGCAGTAGAAAAGTAGAAGAGAAAAGGCACGGGAGCTGGGGCTCGCTGGCCTGTTGGTCTTCTTTGAGTTTTGGGTTTTCGCATTACCTTCTCGGGAGCCATGGCTGAGAAGAGTTAAGCCCGTTAGCAATGCTAACGTCGTCCGGAGACGTCTCCCTCCTCGTGTCGCTTTCGCCGGCTAGCCTGCTACTTGTTAGCAGGGTAGCGGTGTTGTGCAGTCAGCGCCGTCAAGCTAAGCGGTCTGTGGAGAGAGGAGAAGAAAACTTCGGGGTGAAGGAAAAAATGTGCCGGACCAGCTTTTGCCAGCCCAGCAGTCCGCAGGAAAAGATTCTCTGTACGCTCTGTGTAGGGAGCGAGCTCACCTCTGGTCGAGCGATGAAAATACAGAGAAGATCCGATAAGAGTGTTTCAGGTTTAAGCGAGGTGAAGGGCAATAAGAGAAAGATGGATAGGCGTCAGCCGCTTAAATACCCAGAGGGCGGGGCCTCTGGCGCGACGCTGACGCCATCGCCGTAAAGGCGTGAGTGTATTACTTCAGGTAACCGCGCGGAGGCGCTGATTCCCATAGCAATCGTGTTGCACTGAGAGAACGACTGAAAGGGAACCACTGCTTCTCCACATAGAGAGGAGCCAGTTGAGGTGGTTTGGGCATCTAGTAAGGATGCTCCCTGTGCACATCCTGGGCACATCTCCAACTAGGAGGAGACCCTGGGGAAGACCCAGTAAATTCTGGAGAGACTGTCTCTTGGTTGGCCTGGGAACGCCTTGGGATCTTCCCAGAAAAGCTGAAAGAGGTGGCTGTGGAAAGAGATGTCTTGGCTTACCTGCTCTAGCCGCTGCCCCCGCGACCTGACTTCAGAATAAGCGGAAGATAGTGAATGAAAGGACTGATAATTAGCAAAGACAATAAAATCGCTGAATTGGAACAAAAAATAGAGGACTTAGAACAATACACAAAGCAAGACAACGTGGTGATCTCAGGACTTGATATTAACAATTGTCAGACAAATGCAAGAAATCCTACCAACGAAGACCAAAATGAGAATGCATCTCAGGAAGAACAAAAGACTCTGGATGAACGCGTAGTTACTTTCTTACGGGAAAGACACATTAACATAAACTATGGGGACATTTCATACTGTCACATCCTGCCCAGTAACTCATCACGATTCAAACCGTCAGTAGTCGTCAAGTTCTATAGCAGGTATACAAAAAACTACGTTATGCAAAATAGAAGAAAACTGAGTGGAACAGACGTTTACATAAATGAACATCTTACAAAAAAAAATGGAAAAATTGCAAAGGAAGCAAGGTGGTTAAAAAGCAAAAAAAAAATAATACATTCAACATGGACAAGAAATGGATACGTCTTTATCAAAGCAAAGGAAGGGTCTCAGCCAAAAATGATAAAAGAGCTGACGGATCTGGATGAATTCAAGAGATGAAAAATTACAAATGGATAAAACATACAGTGAGATGAACAAATACATTAAAACATGACAACAAACGAAGACTCAGAACCTAAAATATATAATGTTGAAAATATGATTGATGCAAATTTTTTCCCTATAATAAAAGATAGCGAATATTATAATGAAGAGCAGTTTAATGACATCAATATATCAAATGGAGTTCTCTCTATTATTCACTTTAATAGCAGAAGTATAAATGCAAATATATCAAAAATAACAGATTACTTAAAACAGTTAAATAGAACTTTTACAATAATAGCGCTGTCAGAGACATGGCTCAATGATGATAACACAAGTAATATTCACATCGATGGGTATGAATTATATCATATGAACAGAAATAATAAAAGAGGTGGTGGAGTCGCTCTGTTTGTCAATAATGAAATAATATGTAAATTAAATAATGAAATGTCAATAACAGTGGATAACATTATGGAAATGATAACGATAGAAATAATAAACAAAAATGATAAAAACATAATAATAAGTTGTGTTTATAGATCACCAGGAGCAAATATAGAAATATTCACGGATAAAATCTTGGAGCAAATGGAGAAGAGTTTTAATAAAAATGTTTTTTTGTGTGGAGACTTTAACATTGATATGGGAAATAAAACAGATTCAAATAACATAAGCACATTTATAAACTCAATGTACAGTTTAAATATGTATCCAGTGATATCAAAGCCAACAAGAATTACAACTCATAGTGCCACAATAATTGATAATATTTTCACAAATATAACAAATGGGGACGTGATAAGTGGTATCTTAACGACCGATCTAAGTGATCATTTACCAGTTTTCACAATCTATAAAAATGATCAAAGCATCACAAAAGCAGTCGCAATGAAGAAAAAGATCATAAACACGTCAAAAAAAGTTTTAGAAAAACTGAAAGAGGATCTAAATAAACAAGACTGGAAGAATGTGTATGTCAATGATGCGAATAGAGCATATGATGAGTTTATGAATATCCTGGAAGCTCTGTACGAAAAAAACTGTGTGCAAACAAATTACACAAAGAGAAATACGATTGATCAACCATGGATGACAAAAGGGTTGAGAAATGCTTGTAAAAAAAAGAATTATTTGTATTCATGTTTCTTGAAATTGCGAAGTCAGAGCGCTGAAGAAAAATATAAAAAGTATAAAAATAAATTAGTGGGGATTATAAGGAAACATAAGAAAGAATATTATAGTAAATTATTAGACAAAAGTAATGGTGATATGAAAGCAACATGGCGAGTAATGAATAGTGTCCTGAAGAATCATAAAGCAAAAACTGGTATTTCAAAATATTTTGTAAAAGACGACGATGAAATTCATGATGAAAATGAAATTGTAAATGAATTTAATCAATATTTTGTGAATGTTGGATCAAGCCTTGCAGCTAAGATACCTAAAGTAGATAAAAATGTGACCCACTCAATTACAGGTTGTGCAAATAGTATTTTTCTAAATGGAACTAACAAAGAGGAAATAATGAATGTAGTAAAACATCTTACAGACAAAAGATCGAAAGACTGGGTGGACATGGATATGATGTTTGTGAAGGACATAATGAGCCATGTTATTGAGCCGTTCACTTACATATGTAACTTATCATTTTCAACAGGAATATTTCCAGATAATATGAAAGTAGCTAAGGTCGTTCCTCTTTTTAAAAATGGTGATAAATGTGTATTCAACAATTATAGACCTATATCCTTATTACCACAGTTTTCAAAAATTCTTGAAAAACTATTTGTAAACAGACTAGACCAATTTTTAGATAAACAAAATATTCTAAGCAATAGTCAGTATGGATTTAGAGCAAAAAACTCTACATCAATGGCTCTCATGGAATTAATGGAACAAATAACTACTGCTGTCGATCAAAAACAATATTGTATCAGTATTTTTGTTGATTTAAAAAAAGCATTCGATACTATTGATCACACCATTCTCCTAGAAAAGCTAAGCAAATATGGTATTAGAGGACCAGCATTACAGTGGGTATCTAGCTACTTAAAAGATAGGAAACAATTTGTACAAATAAATGATGTAAGATCTGACCTCTGTAATATCACATGTGGAGTTCCCCAAGGCTCTGTACTTGGACCTAAGCTTTTTATTTTATATGTGAATGACTTAGTAAATGTGTCAGGACTCCTTAAATGTGTACTTTTTGCTGATGATACCACTTTTTTCTGTTTAGGTGAAGATATTGAACAAATGTTGGAATTGATAAAGACAGAATTTGTCAAGATACAAACTTGGTTTAAAATAAATAAATTATCATTAAATCTAGAGAAAACTAATTACATGTTATTCGGTAATAGAAAGAAAACTGTCGATGTTCCACTCAAAATTGAGGATGTTGAGATTTGTAGAGTGAATGAGGTGAAGTTTTTGGGTGTTATCATTGATGACAAACTGACATGGAAACAACACATAAATTCTGTAAGAATAAAAATAGCTAAATCGATAGCAGTACTGTACAAAGTCAGAGACCTATTGAATGATAAAGCTCTGTATTTGTTGTATAACACAATCATTGTTCCACACTTAATCTATTGTATTGATGTTTGGGGGAATGCGTGTAAAACAATCACAAAGCCTATTTTTGTATTACAGAAAAGAGCTGTAAGAATTATCACTAGAAAGCATTACCGTCATCCATCAAGTACATTATTTTATCAACTAAAATTACTGAAGTTCCATGATTTGGTAGACTATAATATTTTATCAGTTATGTATAGAGCTCAAAATAATGCATTACCTTTAAATATCCAAATGCACTTTGTTAAAAGACAAAGTTGTTATAATCTTAAGGGAACAGAGTTGTTTGTAAAACCACAATTCAGAACCAGTTTGAAGGGACGTTCTACCTCAATTCAGGGAATTAGATTATGGAATGGCTTGGAGAATGTAGTTAAAAATGCCAAGTCAATGTTTACATTTAAAAAAATGATCAAAACAAATATGTTAAAAAAATATATGTGAAATAACGTAATGTGTATTGTATTAGTTAGAAAATTAGAAAGTGTTAGTCATTTTGTACTGTATTAGTTAGAAAACTAAAAAGAATTAGTCATTTTGTACTGTTGGTTGAAGAATATTATTGTTTAACCTGATTGTTGGAAAAAGTTGGTTGAAGATTATTATTGTTTACATGGTTTGACTACTGTTGTTTAATCTGATTGTTGGAGATAAGGGGCAGATATAATAAGATTTATTCTTCTTTCTGCCACCTTTCATTTTTTTACATTTTGTACACTATCATTATGAGATTGCCTTGTATTGTTTCTTTTGTAAAAAAATGAACAAATTTAATAAACATAAACATAAACATAATGTGTGGATGGATGGATTATCAAAAGCATGCAAGAATGAAAAAACAAAAAGGCATTTTTGAGTTCTGTGTTTTAGAAAAACATAATAAATAAATAATTGGATAAATAAATTCCAATAATAACTGAAATAGCAGATTTGTCTTTTGTAACTATCAGCAGAGAGATTCTGTAAATAAACTGACTTACAAACAATGATTTTCCATACAGTACATTCTGAGAGCAAACACATTGTTGAATCAAGCATTACAGAGTGCAAAATGCACTTTATATGCAAACCTGAAGAAAAGCCAAACAGAAAGCATTTTACATTTAGCAGAAACTTTTATTTAAAGAGATTTACAAGTGAGGAAGACTGATTCACACACACTAATGAGAATGTTACTTTTATTGAAAGTTAAATAGCCCATGTGCCCATGTTTATACATGAACTTTTTCAGCATATGAAAATTATTAATATTATTAAAATTTGTCCGGTGATTCATGACATATTTTGCTAACAGAAACTCACACATACACATAGAGCAAAAATAAATACATATACTGCTCTGCCTGCCGTTTTTGTTGGTGGGTGGTAAACATGTTTTAATGATTCTGAGATTTTTGTTAACTTATGTTTCACCTTTCATCTTCTTCTTAGGGGCAGCTGTGGCTTAGTGGTTAGAGCAGTCATTCTCTAATGGGAGAGTTGGGGGTTCAATTCCACCAGCAGTCACATGTTGAAGTGCCCCTGGGCAAGACACTGAACCCCTCATTGCCTCTGATTTGTGTCCCATCGGTGCATGAATGTGATTTAAAAGCACTGATTAGTATTTACAGATTCAGATTATCTTTACAGAGTGC
>JBBPBX010083338.1:0-15547 GCA_038048925.1 Garcialebias charrua | reverse complement strand
CAAGGCAACATCGTCGGATGCGCTTTTGGTCTGAGCGGCTAATGTTCTCACTAAGGAGCAAATTTGGGACATTTAGATTTGAATCCAACTTAATCCCACACACACACACACACACACAATTATTCACATTTTAACGCCTCACCCAGCAGATACTACAAGTTCCGCTGATCTAATAAAGTTTTGCAAAAGTTGATGCAATATAAGCGAAAAACGAAAGGCGTGATTGGGAAATACAGTAAAGAGTGTGAAGCTGGGGGGGGGGGAAACAAAAGGCTGAGCTGCTTTAATGTGCACAGCGTGTGAGACGTGTGGCGATGCAGCGCAGACAGGAGCAAGGTGAGTATAGAGTGATAAGATAAAGCAAAAAGCACAAGGCAGATGAGCTTTCTACCCTACTGATCCCTGCATTAGCATAGATACAACGTCACAGACATGGCAGGGAACTGGTGTTGAGGAGGTGACATCAAGACTGTCAGCTCATCTCCATAGATATCACCGGGGCCGTGCAGGTAAATTGTACATCATGCTTATCTAAGCGGTGTCTGGAGTGCATTACATTATGCTAACAAGCTGCCACCTTAAACTTCAGTAATCCTTGTCGGTGATTAATTCTAATACCTTTTCGCCTGTCCCCAAAATGAGGATATAAAGCACTGCTTAAATTTTTTTTTCTGCCACATTGCTGAGTAGAAACTCTTTCTATGGCAAAAAAAAGTTCAGCAGCTTTAAACATTTTTGACTTCGTTGACATATTGTACCTGGAGGAAGGTCTATCGCCTTTAGATTTTTCAAACGTGGCCAGAATAAGACGTTTAGGTGGCAGAATCCACCCAACGCCAAGAAAAATAGCATTTTATACGATGAATGAGAAAAACAGTTATAAAAGGAGCCGCGCGTTTCAGAAACAATGTACCGGTAAGTATAAAAGGCCAGACATCCATTAAAAGGCTAACATACAACATCAACAAGTAGCACCAGAGGCAAGACCTCCCAGAAGGGACAATCAGCATTGTGCAAACATTGCAACCTTTGTTCCCCCAACAAACACAAGGTGAGGCACTTAGTGGCGAAACCTCAACCCCACACAGGAAAATCCATAAACGTTGGAATGATGTCAAAACAACAGTACGCGGTTTGACGGTTTTAATTTTCCACTGCTCCGAGTGAAATTGGCTCCCGCAACATTTCCTGCACCCCTGGGGATTTTTTATAACAAATACAACAGCAGTTTAATTATACATGTGGCCACCGCCGTAAAAGCAGAACCATTAACTAGCATCTTGTTAAAACAAGAGGACCTGCCTTGAAAATGCAAGCGTCGTGTATTATTTTAATTTTTTTATTGTTTCACTCAGCGCCTGACTGTCATGGCAGATTGGCACCTATTAGCTAAAATATGCAAGAATAACAGGGGCAGCAGAAACATGGCCCGTGCAAGCAGACTCAGTTTGAATAAACCAATTAATAAGCACTGACAGCTAAAAGTAATTTTGATCAATTTAAGGTATGCACAAATTATGATAAAAGCAAATGATTCAAATATTGACTATAAGAACATTTTTCGTCTTCCTTCAGCTGCAACGTGTTGGCTTCTGAGGTCTGCGACCCAGCTCCGTGTGCCCGAAAAGAACGCTTCAGAGACTCCAAATAGGAGTGAACTTCCAACCTTTTGCTTGAAAAAGCTTTGGTTAAATTTCAAAGGCTTCCTGGTTTTACTTTACTGGCCAAACATGCCCCAGCTGTACACAAAGTGGCCACTCTGAGTGAAACCCCATGAAGGTGCAGGGTGATCAGACACCCCCGACGTAACCAAACATCCCAGTTAAAAGCAATTTGAAGTGAGGGGAGGATGCCATTGATGTTATTGCCTGCAGTCGGTCTTCACTAGTGGCACGTGTGAAAAAGAATGTAATCTTATACCTGTGTGCTATGATTTAAGTCAAATACTTTGTTTGTTACTCCCCTTAAAAGACCAGCAATAGAAAAATCTAATTGTCTTCCTTTTTTTTAGACTGTTTCGATATGTCAACATGTATAATATATATTAAATGTGTCAGACTTTTGGGTGGTTAAAAAAAAAAACCACAAACTGCACCTCTGATGGCCGTCCTTTAAAGTAGTGGTTCCCGACCCTGGTCCCTGAGGAACACCATCCTGCATGTTTCAGTTGTTTCCTGCTCCAACATACCTGATTTGGTGATTTAATTACCGTATTTTCCAGAATAAAAGTCGCACAGTTATATAGATTGCTTTGTCCAATTATTGCCAAAAATTTGGAAAAATCCATAAACGGGTCGCACCATAATATAGATCGCACTTACGTCACCGCCGACGTGACGCGTCACCGCTGAGACAACCCGGAAATGTGGACGAGTGTTTAGCTCTGTTGCAAATGTCTGCCACAGGAGCGCACAGCAAAGCTTTAAGAAGATTAACACGGTAAAAACAATTATTTGTTTGCTAAAAATTATAGCTGACATTATAGCACAAGGGTTCCTGAGCTTAACCGTTCCTTAATAAATTCACGAAATGGTCAAATCTGCTGGATTTAAATTGTTTTGCTTTGACGTCTTCCAAACGGTCGCGTGCACTGTGAAAATAAATTGTAAATAAATCGAATTTTATCTCAAATGTCTCATACAGGTCAACAGTTTGTAAATGAAACCCAAATAATTACATTCTGTAAGCTGAAAGAAAATCTGCGATGTGGTTTATGAGTTATTTAGACAAATAGTATGCGTTTTGGTAGCTACTGCTAACAACAGAACTATGTTAAAAGATACCCTGATGCATGCTCAATAATCCAGGTAGAAAAATCTAAAACAGCTAAGTCTGGTCCTCTGGACATTCAAAAAACAAACAAAAAAAACAAAGCAAAAAAATTGTAGAAACGTTTCGTCTTTCGTCCGAAAGACTTCCTCAGTCTGAGATGCTGTATTCAGCTCAGTCTTATAAATAGCACCCTCTCATAGTGGATCAACCAGTTAGCTGATGAGAGCCAAAACCAGCTGCTCACATGATCAAGGAGGCTGATGGTCCTTGTGCTTTTTTTTTTAATGTCCAGAGGACCAGACTTAGCTTTTTTAGATGCTAAAAAATCGATATTTTTTAAAATCTCAAACATCTCATAAAGCTAGTCAGTTGTAAATGTCCATACAGTGATTACATTCTGTAAGTTTGATAAAAATCTGTCCTGTGGTTCTTGACTTATCTTGCTAACAAACTAACAAACACAGCAAACAGTAGTTACCTCCAGAGCAGGAGGCCGGTCAGCGACATAGTCAGTCCGAGCAGAGGAGGCTTTTTTTGGACACATGAGCTGGAAACGGTCGGTGGACTCTCTGGAAGTGTCCCCTAGCGGACAAAAGTGGTACTGCACCATTTTTTGCCAAAATGAAAAACGGTCATATCTGAGCCAAAAATTAGTCTAAAAAATATGGGGGGGAAATCCATAAAAACAGGTCTCACCTCTCTATAGGTCAAAGGGCATGCAAATACATAGTGTGACGTCACATAAGGGGGCATTTCTGGGTTGTCCGCAATTTTCGTTGGCGCTACTTCCTTTCCTGACCACTAGTGGCAGCATAGGTTACTGGCTGTGTGTATGTGTGCCCTTGACCAGGCCCTCGACAACATGCTCCGATCACTTTTTGTCCGGCAAACCAAAATTCTATGTGAAAAATTTTGCAAAAGTGTGTGTTTGAACAGTTTTTTCAGTTTCTTGCTCCTCTGTTACTGTCTGTTACTGATGTTAGCTTAGCAACGCTATGCTAATGCTAACCTCCACTTCGTAACACTCACGGGAACAAAGAGTCCCACCCGTGTTTATCCTAGACTCTTTGTTGATAGGAAGCTGCTTGTTAATAATTTATTTTGAACCTTTATTTACCCTGTGACATCAGGCTGACACACACACACGTTAACGACAGATAAACTGAGACAGGAATGCAACAAGCAAAACTCTTGCAAGTCACTTCTTATCAACTCTAATCAACATTTTGTTTTTCTTATACAGGAGATAACTCACTTTCTGTCGGTGTCATCCTGTGACTCCTTACCTCTAACCAGACTTGAAGGCTCAAAGGAGCTGACTGGACAGGACTGAATCCGAGAGCTGCTTAGAGAATGTCACGGTGTGATTCCACAAAAACAAACTTTGCTTGAATAAAAACCTGTTGTATATAATAACTTTTTTTTCTTTTTGTCCTCTGTAGCTAATCCTACTGATAGTGTGCTCTGCAAACTAGCTGCCAGTCATCCTGCATGGAGGAAATTATATTTTAGGTACACAATGTGTTACAGTTGTTTAACACTAGCAAACCCATGGGAAAAAAAAAACACTAGAACTGCCATGAGTTTGTCAAAATGACAATTCTTCCATTAGGTGTCTTGAGCCTGGGGTGGATATCTTTGTTTGTGGGTAAACATCCCCTCCTGAGAATCTTCTCCCAGCATATCTTCTCAAACAAAGGATCCCCCTCACACAAAGAACATTCATTTACATACATCCCCCACAAATTAACCACACATTCCAACAGCATTTCCAACTTGCTTCTACAGAGAGAGAGAGTTGCTTTCACCAGAGACTTATTGCTCTGTAGGTGGGGGGGGTTCTTACAAGCTTTGATCAAAAATAATGTTACACTGAATTTTATTTTTTTATTTTTTTTCATTCAACCTTTATTTAGTCAGGTAAATCTTATTGAGCCTCGAGGCCAATGAAACACATACATTAAACAATAAACAATAGAAAAGTAGCAAAAACATCCATCCATCCATCCATCCATCCATCTTCTTCCGCTTATCCGGGGTCGGGTCGCGGGGGTAGCAGCCTAAGTAGGGAGGCCCAGACTTCCCTCTCCCCAGCCACTTGGTGCAGCTCCTCCAGGGGAATCCCAAGGCGTTCCCAGGCCAGCCGAGAAACATAGTCCCTCCAGCGCGTCCTGGCTCTTCCTCTGGGTCTCCTCCCGGTGGGACATGCCCGGAACACCTCCCCAGGGAGGCGTCCAGGAGGCATCCTAACCAGATGCCCGAGCCACCTCAACTGGCTCCTCTCGATGTGGAGAAGCAGCGGCTCTACTCCGAGTCCCTCCCGGATGACTGAGCTTCTCACCCTATCTCTAAGGGAGAGTCCAGACACCCTGCGGAGAAAACTCATTTCAGCCGCTTGTATCCGAGATCTTGTTCTTTCGGTCATAACCCAAAGCTCATGACCATAGATGAGGGTGGGAACGTAGATCGATCGGTAAATTGAGAGCTTTGCCTTTTGACTCAGCTCTCTCTTCACCACGACAGACCGGTACAGCGCCCGCTTCACTGCGGACGTTGCACCTATCCGCCTATCGATCTCACGCTCCAGTTTTCCCTCATTCGTGAACAAGATCCCGAGATACTTAAACTCCTCCACTTGGGGCAGGACCTCCTCCCCGACCCGGAGAGGGCATGCTACCCTTTTCCGGCTCAAGACCATGGCCTCGGATTTGGAGGAACTGATCCTCATCCCGGCCGTATCACACTCGGCTGCAAACCGCTCCAGTGAAAGTTGTAAATCACGAACTGATGAAGCCAGTAGGACCACATCATCTGCAAAAAACAGAGAAGCGATTCTAAGGTCACCAAAACAAATCCTCTCAACACCTTGGCTGCGCCTAGAAATTCTGTCCATAAAAGTTATGAACAGAATCGGTGACAAAGGGCAACCTTGGCGGAGTCCAACTTTTACCGGAAACGAGCCTGACTTACTGCCGGCAATGCGGACCAAGCTATTTATATATATATATATATATATATATATATATATATATATATATATATATATATATATATACAGGTAGTCCCCGACTTACGAGCGCTCTGACCTACGAGCATCCGGACTTACGAGCTGGCAAATTTTTGGAAAAAACGCAAAAAATACTGAGTTTTTCTGTGTTTTTTCACCACAGTCCGTTAGCTAAACATGTGGACACACGTTTCCGATCATTTTTATGCACTCATAAGCGGTTTTTCGATGAAAAACGAGTGTTTGTAGTCGCGCTAGCAAAACCGTTCCAACTTACGAGCGAAATTCCGGACTTACGAGACACGTGGCGGCCGTTCCAAATTACGAGATTTCCATGTTACGAGCGCCTCGTTGTAACGGAACTCGCTCGTAAGTCGGGGACTACCTGTATATATATAATATATATATATACTTATAAATATATATATACATATATACATATATACATATATATATATATATATATATATATACATATATATATATATATATATATATATATATATATATATATATATATATATATATATATATATATATATATATATATATATATATATATATATATATATATATATATACATATATATATATATATATATATATATATATACATATATATATATATATATATATATATATATATATATATATATATATATATATATATATATATATATATATATATATATATATATATATATATATATATATATATATATATATATATATATATATATATATATATATATATTTATATATATATATATATATATATATTTATATATATATATATATATATATATATATATATATATATATATATATATATATATATATATATATATATATATACATATATATATATATATATATATATATATATATATATATATATATATATATATATATATATATATATATGTATATATATATATGTATATATATACATTATATATATATATATATATATATATATATATATATATATATATATATATTATATATATATATATATATATATATATATATATATATATATCACACACTTTATGGTATTGTAGGCCATTGCATTAGGTAATACATTCAGCAATTACTTTTACTTTAATACTTTAAGTATTTTTAAAAGCAAGTACTTATTTACTTTTACTTAAGTAAAAATATTAATATGGTACTTCTACTTTTACTAGAGTATATTTTTGTCTGTTTATTTGCACTTTTACTTAAGTACAGTGTTTGAGTATTTTCTCCACCACTGGATTTACCTGACTATATAAATATGCCCCAAGGCCTCCTCCCCGCCAACAGATTGGAATGGCCTCATATACATACCAATGGCTTTAAAAATGCTAATTCAATTTGTCAGTTTGACAATCCCATGGGTTGCATAGGTAAAATTGTCATTTTGACAAAAACTGGTAGAGCTAGTGTTAAAAAATGTCCACCCTCTTTCAGTTCATTTCAGGCTTTAATGTTTCAGGACATAATAAAAATGATCTGGTCATTAACAGGTTCTCAAATGATTAAAATCTAAAGCTTCAACCATATCATCATGACAGATAAACTGTTATCAAGTTATCAGATAAACTGTTATCAACTGAGAATCTTCACCAGCATGTTATCAAGTTGCTTCACAAACAACATAAGAGGTCTAAAAATTACAGAAACAGTAACACACTAATGGTAAAACTATGACATTTACAGCAGTAAAATTATAATCAAAATGTATATGTATAAATGTATATATGTATAAATGTATATACATAATGTATAATGTATTAAAGGTCCACTGACATCATCTTACAAGTTAGCATGAAATGATAGAAGATATATATATATATATATATATATATATATATATATATGTAAGAATTAATGAGGAGGTCAATATTAATACTGACCTCTTTATCCTTAATTAATCTACTTATTCAGATTGAATAGTAAATTCACGGATTCTGTTCTTTTTCAGTTTACCCAATATTTCTGTGATCTTTATGATGGATAAATACACAAAGCCATTAAGTGACAAAGACGTTAACTTAGTTTGATATGTCAAAGAGACACTATCATTTATTTAAAATAAATCCACTAAATTAACACCATTACACTTGATTGACATGATTTCACTTTCTTTCAAATTAAACGTCAGCAAACTTAAATTCAACACAACAGACATAAATATTGGATGTTAACATATTTAGACTGTGGGCTCTTTAAACTTAAAATAGTTTCCAGCTTAGGTTGAGAGGGAAAAGAAATAGGAAAGATTTATGGAGGAAGAAAAGTTAAGAGTTTTAGGGAGTTATCTTGATGTGTTTAACCAGAAACATGGCAGTTCTCCGGCCGATTAAAGCTACACGTTGGTACCCTTGGCAAAGCATTTGACGACTTGTTACCTCGTGAAGATGGTCAGTCTCCCTCGGTCCAGTTTGGTCAGTTCGTTTACCATTCTCAGCGTCTCCAGACGTGCGCCTTGACTCGAACCGAAGTAACGGCAGCTCCTGGTGCTGTTGTTCAAGATAAGACGTTCCTTAAAGGAATGTCAATAAAAGAGAGCTTTTCAGCTGTTGAAGATGGCTTATAACTTGGCATGTTATAAGTCTTTAACTGAATGACGTGTCCTTAGCGTGTGACTAGACGATCATCAGTTCTTTGGAGAAGACCATGGTTTGAGGCTTACTCCAGCAGACTTCTTTTTGAAAGTAAAATGTGAAGGTTTTAACTGAGACGTGACCCAGAAAATGTGTTCTTTCTGATTGGCCGAATGGCATCATAAGTTGATGTGAGGATGACATCAACATGTTGAAAGGGGGTCAAAAGATTAGTTTGTCAGAAAGATAAAGTGTTAGTTTCAGATGTCAGCATTTTATCATAAAACTGATTCCTTTGCTTTAACACTTTAACAAAATACTGTTGGTTTGATTAAAACAACGTCATTAAGCATTACATATGGGACCTATTAATGATAATAGCTTGATTATTAAATAGGACAAAAACAAAAGTCTCTGGATGTCTAGATTGTCCTGAGCTCAAGCTAAAATGAATGAGATAAAGTGTTCCTTTTATCTTCACATGCAAGTTCGAGAGGAGAGGAGAAATCCTCCATGTACAACATTTTGAATTAAGCAGAGTATTTGATTTATCTGACATTAAAATGTACTGATGCTCTTACAAATAAAATTATTCATTTGATCACATCAGCCTAAAATCAAAGATAGAAATAGTCTCTTATTGGTGACTATGTTATCAGATTATAGCTAAATGAATAATTTTGTAGTAAATGTCTTGCTTTACTGAGAGGTCAGTAAAGGTCATCACTGGACAGTTCAAAAACCTTAATTTGACCCTGGGTAGGTCCACTACATCTCCCCCCTTTTGGAAGCCATCGCCAGTCCTTGGGGATGGGGTCCAACACGAAAGGAAACCTTGAACTGTCTTTGATCTTGAAGTAATCCAGCAAGTGGAAAAAAAAAAATCAAAAATTATAATCCCATAAAGTTTTTGGAAATTCCATACTGTTCGTAGGTAATCCCATTGCGAAAAGCTTTTAATCCTTTGGAAAACAAAGTCTGTTAACTCTTGGAAAACAAAGTCTGTGATCCCTTGGAAAGCAAAGTCTTATAATCCACAGCGGTAATTCCACAGCAGTAAATCCCCAACGATTAGTTTTGTTGAATGATCAGCAACAATTGTTTTCATAATCAGCATGTAGAGGGGATCCCTCGATCTGACGCAGAGGAGGCGACCCTTGGATGAAGGTTGAAGACCAAGCGTTGGAGCTGCAGGTCCCCACATCGATGGTTGGAGGCTGGTTGGTTTCCAGTCCGTGCCACTCTGGTTCTATGTGTCATGCATTTATGTGGTTTTTAAGGTGGGCTTATGATTGGGATTTTACATTAAGCCTTACCTATATGCACCTGGTATGTAAGCTATCATGGTTTAGATCAGCTACAATTACCAATTAAGGGGTGGATCAAATCTATAAATTAGGTATAGGGATCTGTACCTATAGAATTTTGGAGGGCTTCTGTAACGAAGGCCTCTAATTCCAAACTATTCCTCCATTCATTACTTAGTTTAGGTTAAACTAAAATAAAAATGAAATATAGTTTGATCTAAATGTCTGTTGTCTTTTAGACGAACGACGTAGGATTTGGTATTCCTAATAAATTTTGAAGTCTATGGCGAGACTCATCAAAATGAATAGATAATCTAGAATAGAAACGATCGAATCGGTTCAATTTAGAAATTATGAGACCAGTGTAGTTTATTGTACCTTGAGCAACTTTAAACTACATTGACTCTTCAACGATTGCGATTTAACAAAATGAACTGCATGTTGGCATAGTTAAATCCATATCATTCATTAACCAATGTTAATATAAAACCTTTTTGGCTGGGAGTGTTCAGAACCAAACAATATCTCAACTAATGACAACAGTAATGACTAAACAACAAGGAAACAACGTTTCACTGCTTCGACACACTCTTGTCGTCAGATTCCAAAATGCAACACACAAGAAAAACAGTCTCAACTTTATGACCGAGGTCAAAATTAAATCTCGTGGATTTAAACGGTTGTTAAGGTTAGTTTTTGTTGTGGGTTTTAGGCTTAGCGTTTCTAAGTTCAAATTGGACAATGCGACTTATAGGGTGGGAAAGTACGGTAGTTTAAACCTGATTAGTTTATTTACTAACTTGTGTTTGGACGACCTTATTATCCCATGAAGTCGGTGAGTTTGTGAGATCTTTGTCTTTTGTGGAGTCATTGAACGCCTTGTAAGGTTTGATCTGATTTCGATGTACCCATTTAGCAATTGGCTCTTTGCGGCCTTTGCTGATTTTGATTTCGTAGACGACTGAGGACACTTTGTCTGTTATCAGATGAGGTCCAGTCCACCTGGGCATTAGTTTGCGGGCGAGAGTTCCGGTCTCGGACTCTCCTTTCCCGGTTGCTGGGGCGAACGTATAGTACCAGACTCTGTCTCCCACTTGGAGTTCATTGTGAGAGGCCTTCTGGTCGTAGTACGCCTTGCGTCCTTCAGCGGATTTTTCCAGGTTTTTCTGGGCGAAAGCAAAAGTGTTTCTGAGGTGTACATTCAAATCTTTCATGTATTGTTGTGTAGTGTAGGCTGTCGCCATGGCGGCGTCGCCTGGTTGGTACAACAGGTGTAGAGGGAGAGTCATTTGTCGACCGGTCATCATCTCGAAGGGAGAGATGCCAGTTGATGTGTGTGGAGTGGCTCTTATGGCCATGAGGACCAGAGGGAGTTTCACGTCCCAGTCCTTGTGGTTTGCAGCCACGTATTTCTTCAAAATACTCACCACAGTTCTGTTTGCTCTCTCTACTTGGCCTGAAGCCTGTGGGTGGTAGCCGACATGAAAGTTGGCCTTGACGCCTAGCGTCTTCCACAGTTCTTTCATCACTTCACCTGTGAAGTGTGTACCTTGGTCTGAGTTCACCCTAAGGGGAAGTCCAAACCTTGAGAATATATGATTCATTAACAACATAGCAGTGGTTTGTGCTGTGTCGTTAGGAGCTGGTAGGCATTCTACCCATTTGGTGAATGCACAGGTTACCGTGAGAAAATATTTATTTCCTCTAGAGCTCTTAGTGAGTGGTCCAACCCAGTCGATCTGGAGGTCAGACCATGGGAATGCAATGCCTCTGCTTTGCAGTGGTGCTCTGTGAAGTGGTCTGGTTGGCTGAAACTGGCCACAGACCACGCACCCTTCAATGTAGTCCTTGACATCCTTTTTCATTCCAGGCCAATAGGCAATTTGTTTTAATGCCGTCAGCGTGGCTTTATCTCCTTTGTGTCCTGCGGACGGGAGATCATGGGCATGAACTAACATCACCCCCCTTTGGTCATGGGGAACCACGAACACAGGTGAGGACGTTGGTCCATGAGCGAAAGTTAAGATGCCCTTGATTAGTTTTAGCTGTTTGCGCAGCTGATAGAGGACCTTAAGGTCTGGATCGGAATCCAGGTCGTCTTTAGACGGACTATTTTTGTTCGGATCAGTCAGGTACAGTATCATGGAGTTGATAGCAGGATCCGACTTTTGTAGTTGGATGATGTCTGGGTCAGTCAGTGCGGGTCGTACAGAGACTGCGTTGTCAGCAGGTCTGGCTGCGGCCTGGGCACGTGTGACTGCCATAACCCTGACCGAAGGTTGTATTGGCAGAGTCTCGATTAACCAGGAGGGGTCGAAGGACCATAGAGGACCTTCGTCGGCTCCTTTTTTGGCTAAGGAATCTGCAATGTCATTGTAGTGCTTGTCATCGCCTGGGACTCTAGAATGCCCTGGAACTTTCTTCCAGTAGATCTGTAATTCGTGTGATGTCACCAAGTGATCACACGCTATGAAAAGCTCTTTGTGTTTGACCACTTTTCTGTCGCTTGTTAGGAAACCGTTCTGTTTCCACACAGCGAGGTGACAAGCGAAACTCAAACGAGCATAGTTAGAGTCAGTGCAGATGACTAGCGTCTTGATGGAGCGTTCTACTACCATCTGGAGAGCTATTAGGATTCCTGCAATCTCAGCGTACTGAGAAGTCTGAGATCCTAATTTGTAGCTGAAAGTTATCTGCTCTTGGTCTTGGAGGAGGACCCCTCCAACACCTGCTCTGCAGATTTTGTCGCGGAGGAATGAAGATCCATCCACGTACAATGTTGTCATATCTTTGCAGATATTGTCATCAAAGAAGTGGTGATTCGGGTCTTCAGTTACTGGGGGTTTTACCTCAACCGGCGGCTGGGTGGCTGGTACATCTTGTGTACACTTCTGGCAGATTGCCAAGTCCGTCCCCAGATGTGACTTCTTGTTTTGACCATAACGTATGTCTAGGTTAAAACTTTGAAGCGCCATGAGCCACGTTGCAACACGTGAGTTTGTCACCACACCATCTCTGATGCGTTCACTGTTAAGAAAGGTCACTGGCTGGTGTTGTGTTTCCACAATGATTTTCTGTCCACCAATGTAGCTGGAGAAATGTTTAACTGCCCACACTGTGGTCAGTAAAGCTTTCTCACAGTCTGAGAATCTCAACTCGGGGCCTGCCATCGTTTTGCTGGCATAGGCTACTACACGTTTGTCTCTGTCGTGTATCTGGTACAGACCTGCACTTATGCAATGAGCTGAGAAGCCCACTTCCAAGTAAAACTCTTTGTTGTAGTCTGGGTAGACTAAACAAGGGGCTGACTTGATCCTGTTTATAAGAGCGTCCATTGCCTGTTGCTGTTTGTCAGTCCAAACAAATGGTACGTCTTTTTTAAGGAGTTCAGTCAGTGGTTTCGCAAGGTCCGCATAGTTCTCGATGAATTGGTTCGAGTAGTTACACACGCCCAGAAAACTTTGTAGTTCTTTGAGATTGGTGGGGACTTTGAGATTGTCGAGGCCTTGGGTGCGAGTCAGCTGTGGTTGTACTCCGTCAGGACCTACAAGTAGGCCAACGTAGTCCACTTTGGTTCTGCACCATTGGCATTTTGACAGTGATATCTTAGCACCAGCAGTTGTCAGCTGATTCAGAACGTGGTCGATCTCAGCCAAATGTGAGTCCAGTGTTGGCTGCCTCAAAAGGACATCGTCCACGTAGATCAGTGTTCCACGCTCGTGGGCGTCTGGACATGCTTTGTTCAAGAAGATGTTGAACTCTGCAGGTGAGTTAGCGTAGCCAAAGGGACACCTGTTAAAGGTGTACTGACGGCCACCAAAAGTGAAAGCTAGTTTGTACTGGTCCTCGGCGCGCACAGGGATGGTCCAAAAACCAGAGGCGACGTCGAGAGTCGAGAAGTACTTACCATTGGTGACCTTGGGCAGTTCCTGTTGGAGTTGCGTCATAGGCCATCTGGATAAGGGAACTTGTTTGTTTAGCTTTCGGTAGTCTATAGTGAGTCTCCACTTACCATTTGGTTTTAACACCGGCCATAAAGGCGCAGAGTAAGTGCTGTTACAGTATCGGATGATACCTTTTTCTAACAGGTCATTAATGATTTCTCTGATAGGTTGATGTGCTGCCAGAGGAATCTTGTACTGTCTGACAAATGCAGGGGGAGCATTAGGCGGGGTTGGGATGCTCACTGTGTGGAGCGTGGTCAACCCACAATCCATCGAGTCAGTTGAGAATGATTTCTCATATTTTAGAAGAACTTTGCGAAGTTTGTCCCTTTCTTCATCAGTTTTCAGGGCGTCGGCTTGGGCGACCACCTGGTCAATCTGTGAAGCAACTGAGAGGGGTTCTTGCTCTTTGGGGAGCTCCAGTGAGTCCCCTTCAGTGTCGTAAAACCTGTCAACAGGTAGTGCACTGTAAGTTTGGGGGCATAGACTGTCTCCTTTGTTGAAACCGAACCTGCGGACAGTGTCCTGGTCGGACTCACTGGGGGAGAAAAGAGCTATGGCCTGTGTTGGTTTCGTGAACAAGACTTGCCCCGTGTGTTGATATGGGATCAAGTTCTCTGGGAGTCCTCCCAGAAATGGAATGCTTAGCTCAAAATCATGAAAATCAGTGGAGATCAACCATCCTAGCTGTGTGTTTTTTGGGATCAGTACCTCTTCTGTGCTTGTGTTGCACACAGCAACAGTCGTGGTTCTGCAGTCGAGGGTCACTTGGAATGTGGCCTCCATGGACAGTCCTAAGTTGAAAAACATAGGAGATGGTTGAAAGTATGCCAGTTTTGTGCTAATAGCTTGTCCTTTCATGATGTGAATCATCACCGGCATGTTCATAACCTGAGGTGGTACCGCAGTGTTATGGCTGTTAGCAATCTGACAGACCTCTGGAATGGTCTGTCCAGCCTTAAGGTTCTCTGTTGTTAGCACAGGAGAGTCCTTTGTGGCTGTGTCTAGTGACCACAGTACATTGTTGTTGATGTCCACTCGGACACCTAACCTTACCAAAATGTCGGAGCCTATGTAGGTTGCATGTGGTAAGTTCGGGACCACGAGGAACGGGTGATCCAGTTCTCGTTGGTTCCAGATCAGTTTCAGGTCAATGATCCCTTTTGCGGTCATTACCTGTTTATCGTTGGGGTCCAACGAAAAGCGGAAAGCCTTTTTGTTCATTTCTAGACCCAACTGTTTTTTAACCAAGGTTCCATAGAAAGCTTGGCTGATCGCTGATTTCTCCGTCCAAGGAGACAAAACAGCATCATCGGTGTGGGATCCTTGGATCTCAACACCTTTGACTACCTGCGGTAGGTAGTGTTCAGTGAGTGCTGACTGTTTCAGCTCGCAGAGGAGGCTCTCTTGTTGGGCCTTTTCTGCCTCACCTGTTGCTGAAGGTTCACTTACCGGGATTGTGCTCTCGTTGGAGGAACCCGTTGTGCCTTCCGCGGTACCTGCTGTTAGACAGTCAGTGTCACCTTGTGTAGGCATATCGATTGGCAGTGGTTGGCTCACTCTGGTCCACATTGTTTGATCACCATAATCTATAATCGCGTCGAAGCGGTTTATAAAGTCTTGGCCAACCAAAAATGGGAATGAGTCAACGGTGGACACGTGTACCGGGTGGTATAGCGTCATTTCACCAATCTGCATATGAACCATGGCTATAGCTGTAAGGGTTGTACTCGTCTCTGAGAGTCCCTGTAGTACTACAGCACATTCTTTGAGGGGTATTTCCCTGTCAACCCCGCTAGCGGCTATCCTTAGCTCCTTCAACAGTGTGGGAGACATAATGGTTATGTCAGCCCCACCATCCAGGAGGGCCTCTTCTGTGAGGACCCCTTCTAAAGTGATTGACAGGTAAGCCTTCTTAGCGGGCCC
>JBBPBX010083337.1:0-15547 GCA_038048925.1 Garcialebias charrua | reverse complement strand
CCTAAAGATAAGAAAGATGGTCACAAAAGTAAACCATATCACAAAGGGGGGTCCTAACAGGAACCCCCAGGTCAAGGACAAGCCCCTCCTGCCCCTCGAATGGAACAGTCCGAGACAGGCAAAAAATCGCAAAAGTTCCAGAAGAAAGGCCATAATTCTCTGTCCCCAGAGGACATGGAGAAAATACGTCGGTTGTTAAAAGAGTTGGATAATACAAGCAATGATAACAAACCTGGAGTGATGTGTAGCACTATCGTTGATAGTAAGTCGGAGCACGCAAATCACGACAGTCAACAAGACACTGATGGTCAGAATGCTGACAATCAGGATAATGACAGTCCATACATTGACAGTCCAGAGTGTGTCAGTCAACAAGACGTTGACAGTGACCATGACATTATTGTCACAGACTCTAACATTGTCTTCTTCACATTCATGTGAAGATTATTCTCTTTGCACCAGCTCTCCAGGTGTTCCACCTCCTGTCTGTAGCTGGACTCATCATTGTTTGTGATGCATCCCACCACCGCTGTATCATCTGCAAACTTAACAATATGACAGCCTGGAAGTGTGGCTGTACAATCATATGTGAGCAGAGTGAACAGAAGGGGGCTCAGCACACATCCTTGGGGAGAGCCAGTGCTGAGGGTTATGGTGGAGGAGGACCTCCATCAGCAACTTCATAGTTGCTGATGACCATAGCGAAAAACCTCATTGGCATGCCAAATATCCCTGGGTAGAAGATCCAGCCACATTACCTAATAACAGGAGTGCAGTCGAAGCCACATTCTTGAGGACTGAGAAGCAACTGGCTAGGCAGCCAGAGTGGAAAGCTGCATATACTGCTCAAGTTCATGAGATGGTTGAGCACCGAGCTGAAATAAAGTTGTCTAAAGACGTCTTGGATGAATGGACTGGTCCAGTATGGTATATCAGTCACCTCATCGCACCCAACCCACACTCTGTCACAACTCCAGTAAGGTTGGTCTGGAACAGCAGTCAAAAGTGCAAAGGGGTGAGTTTAAATGATCTCCTGTTTAAAGGCCCAGATGTCCTCAACCCAATCCGTGCTGTGCTCTTCAAATTCCGAACGGGAACTTTTGCTGCTCTGGGGGACATACGGAGGATGTACAATACAGTGTGGCTTGAGGACCGAGAGGTGCATCTGCATAGGTTCCTGTGGCGTGACTCTGAGGAGGAGGAGCTGGGTGAATTTGCAATAACAAGAGTCAACATTGGAGATAAGCCAGCAGGTTGTTTTGCTCAACTTGCCCTGAGAGAGACAGCTAATCTCCCCCAGTTCAGCCATTTTGTGGAGGAGCGTCAAGTAATAGAAGAACATAGCTATGTTGATGACTTCTTGACATCTCATAACAACTTGAACCAACTTAAACTCATCACAAAAAATGTGGAAGAGATCCTGCGAGCAGGTGGGTTTGAATTAAAGCCATGGATCTTCTCTGGTCAAAGTGGAAAACAGTCTGCTGGAAAGCAGGACCAAGAGACTACTCCAAAGTCTGTAATCCTACCAAATCAGCTCAAAATGGAAGACAACAAAGCTCTTGGCCTTGGCTACACCCTGGAAGATGACAAGGTCCATGTCATGGTTGGGATAAACTTCTCAAAGAGAAGGAGAAAAATGAGACTCGGAAAAGATCTTCAACTGGAACAAGTGAAAGCTCAAACACCAGACCCCCTGACACGACGAGAATTACTCAGCCAAGTTTCTGGACTGTATGACCCAATTGGTCTGACAACGCCTGTCAAGCAAAAAGGGGCCATCTTGGTTCGGAGAGCATTTCAAGAGGCCAAACATAGATCTGCAAAAGAGAAAGAACCACCAGACCTGGAGCTTCGAAGGCCACCTGCAGGTGCTGCAATCCAGAACCTGGTGGATGTGCGACATTTCAGCAGTTTGACTCGGCTGACCCAAACGATTGCCCAGGTCTGGCGGGCTGCAAAATGTTTTGTTGGTCAGAAGAGGACCGTGAGAACCCCAAAGTGGGAGGCAGTTTGGGAGAGTCATCAGTGTCAACCCAGACTCCAAAGGCATCGTGCGGGATGTGAAAGTTGGAGTCGTGACAAACTCCTGTGCCCCAGAGGTGAGGCCTGCAGCCAAGCATCCTGCAGCCAAGCATCCTGCAGCCAAGCATCCTGCAGCCAAGCATCCTGCAGCCAAACAACCTGCATCCAGCAGTCAGAGAGACACTCAATCCACAATCCTTCACAGGGACGTCCGACGGTTGGTGGTCCTGCTGGCTGTAGAAGAGCAGGCAGGGAGTTTGTGACTGTGAGCAAGTGTATACGATCTTTCCAGTGGTTTACATGGGAAGATCGAGTGGGAGGTGTTGAGCTGAGCTCCAAACTGAGCTCCAGGCCCCGCCCATCTCTCACTGGTTGTGGGTTTGAGGTGTCTCCCAGCCAGGGGGCAGCAGACTGTTTTGCTACAGGTGCAGATGATTTGATGATTTGTTTGAAGGTGTTCACTCACAGGGCAGCAGAAGGCAAACAATGTGGGAGAGAAGTGCTGGGAGAAGTTTTACTTAAGAAAATATTGCAGAACTAAGGCTTGTTTCAAGAAAAAGGAAAAAAAAGGAGGAAGAAGGAGCCGGTGAGCTTTAAATTATATTGTATTTGGAGCTGTGGACTAACATGTCAAAATGTTTATATTCAGGTTAAAAATGTAATTTGTTAAACTTGTGACAAAGTTCAAATTGCAAATGATATGTTAAAGGGCAGTTAAAGTGTGTATTATTATGAAAGGTGGAAGCTAAAGGTAGTTTGTTAAATGTGATTTTGTACATTTAAGGGAGCTTAGAGCTGCCAAAGTGTATCACTGGGGAACTAAACTAAACTAAAGTTTATCACTGAAAAACATTTAAAATATGTTCAATTGTATTTGGGTGTCACATATGTGGATGTGTTTTAATTGAATTTGGGTGTCACATATGTGGATGTGTTATACTTAATTGCAAGGGTAAATTTTAGTTTGAAAAGGATTTAATTTTGGGAATGTGTTAAGTGATGTAGGCTTATTGAGTTACATTATCTTGAATATTTCTTGTTTGTACTCTTAGGTTTTTCACCTGTTTTGACCTGTTTTGACCTCAACAAACTTTCAAAATAAAATAAAAGAAAAGAAAGGATTGATTCTTGGTCATTGAGTGAAGTCCAGTCCAAAATCTTCTAAAGCAAGCTACCCTTTCAAGTGGGGGGAAACTGCAGATTAAAACTGAAAACCACTTGACAATGACCGAAAGAACAAGATCTCGGATACAAGCGGCTGAAATGAGTTTTCTCCGCAGGGTGGCTGGACTCTCCCTTAGAGATAGGGTGAGAAGCTCAGTCATCCGGGAGGGACTCGGAGTAGAGCCGCTGCTTCTCCACATCGAGAGGAGCCAGTTGAGGTGGCTCGGGCATCTGGTTAGGATGCCTCCTGGACGCCTCCCTGGTGAGGTGTTCCGGGCATGTCCCACCGGGAGGAGACCCAGAGGAAGACCCAGGACGCGCTGGAGGGACTATGTTTCTCGGCTGGCCTGGGAACGCCTTGGGATTCCCCCGGAGGAGCTGCTCCAAGTGGCTGGGGAGAGGGAAGTCTGGGCCTCCCTACTTAGGCTGCTACCCCCGCGACCCGACCCCGGATAAGCGGAAGAAGATGGATGGATGGATGAGAGGTAATTTCTACCAAGTACAGTAGTTTGTGTGAAGCAATGTGGGAGTGGTGGCGCAGAGGTTAAGAAGGTGCGCTTGTGACTGGAAGATCGCCGGTTCAAACCCCGGTACCGACAACATCGGTACCGACAACATCAAAGATGTGGGTGGGATAAGTGAAGCGGTCACACCTGTCTCCACCCTCACCTTGAGCAAGGCCCTTAACCCACACCATCTGCTCCCCCCGGGAACCCTAGATATCAGCTCTCTGCTCCACACAGAGGGCTGTGGTTGCTCGGTGGTCTGTGGTTGTGTCAGGAAGGGCATCCGGCGTAAAAAACAACTGCCAAATCTTCGTGCGACTAGATCGCTGTGGTGACCCCTAACGCAGGGAAAAAGCCGAAGGAAAAAAAAAAAAAAAGTTTGTGTGAAGCAATTAAGACACTGATTTTTAAAACCAAATGTGGAAATGGAGAACGCCTTGTTTGAATGTTATATTTATTCTTTAGCTCAGTCTCCTACTTCCTGTTCCTCCTTATATCTCAGCTCTTCATTGCACAAATGACTAATGGAAATTTTGAATGGTCTCAAAACACTACTGTATAGTGACACACAGTTTTTGTTCTTTTGCCCTTGTTTGTTTCTTTTTGTTTTTTTCTTCCAGCAGTTGTGAAACAGTTGAAAGATGTGGCGATCAGATCTCAGCGTTGCTTCCATCCACTCAACACCAACTGTACAGGCACCTGTTGCTCCACTCATCTCTGTTCAAGTGTTGTCTGACCTTGATGACATGGTAATTAACTGAGTGCATGGATACTGTATGTTATTGGTCTATTTGGGGAAACATTACAATACAATTTATTTCTACATCTTTTGATTGCACATGAATGATAGATAAGAAGTGATATGATACCCCTTGATGGTATGCAATAAAGCTATAGAAAATAGGCTTAGGCATTGCAAAGATGAATACAGTATATACTATAGATTTCCAAATACAGTACTGTACTGTAATTAAATGTTTAATCATTATTTGGTTAACAAGATCCATGTGTTTTGCAGGTGCCTCTTGTGCCAGACTATGATGTAGAAGTCCCAAGGCAAAAGGTGAAGTCTCTACGTACTACCAGCTCAGCCTTGCTGGTTAGAGATCTTGCAGTGCTCATCTACGGGAGAGAGTTATTGGCCAATTGAAGTTTGACTGGGAGGCAATCGGGGGCTCATAAAGATGTGGAAGCCACCTTTGGACAACACAAAGCTTGATGCTATACTTGGTGAGTGTATATAATGTAGGACAAAACTCATTCTAAAATACATTCCTAATGTTTTTCTCGTTTTATGAACAAATTACTGTAATGTTCCATGCTCCTCACGGTTTATGACGCAGATTCTGATACAATCACCTAAAAATGCCATTCACTGATACCATATGGATTGGATTGGATTTGGTTATGCACTCTATAATAAAAAAAGTTTACAATCAAGGTTAAATGCAGGTTATTATTCGTAGTTGTTAAATCAAAAATATCTGAGAGCATAACTTTTTGTTTTTTTAAAGGGAACCACAATTACTTTTAACATTAGACTTTAATCAATAAACTTTTATTTTATCTGTAAAATAATGACTGTAAAAAATACTGTAGGGTGTTTAGTTTTGTAAATTTTTAAAGTATATTTTAACATGTGTATATTTTAACACATTAAAATATATTTAAAAAATTTACAAAACTAAACCACCCTACAGTATTTTTATAGTTAAAATAAAAGTTTATCAAATAAAGTAAAATGTTAAAAGTAATTGTGGTTCCCTTCAATAAGTTATTGTTTATCACTCATGAAAACAGAGACATATTTTAAGGATATGTTTGATGTGAGAGTACGGTAATTACACTGATGATAGAATGGTATAACATTGGAGTAACATTTCTGTTTTTTTTTGTTTTTTTTCATTCAGTCTACACCAAGGCAAAGTTCCCTGACACCACCATGCAAGATGTGCGAAGAGTCATAAGAAGAAAAAATGCAACAACATAAACAACTACCGGTGAAGTTTTTTTTCTTATCCCCCCCAAAGATGTGAAGATGCCTTCTGAAAAGGAAAGACTTCAGTTTCCAGTTGGAGACACTATTTTTGCTTTGTTTAAGCAAATGCACACATTTTTACATTGTGTTCTGGACTTTATGTTTACACCTTGAAATGCAAATGTGCACCTTTTCCTTTCAATTTTTAAAACTTGGAAGGGATTCATTTTAAACGCTGCTGTTTTGTAGACTGTTTTTATAAACTGTTTTTGAGCTGCACCTTAATTTTATATAAAAATATTGAAGTTCTCAAGACCTTGTTTTATGACTTTGTAAACACATCTTTCAGAATACTTTACTGCATATGCCACTTTGCCTCTATACCAACATCAACTACCTCATACATATACTGTGTACATTAACTTATATGCTGCTGTGCCACTCTTTGCAAATGTCAATGCTAGAACCTTCAGTTTATTTTATAGATATACTTTTTATACTACTATGCAAAAACTCAGGACAGTATTACACTTTTATTATTTCATTTTATGCTTATGTTCATTGGGTGTTTGGTGTTTTAGGGGTGTTTGGTGTTTCAGTGTTGGTGTAAATTTTCATACTTTTATACTATTATGAAAAAACTCAGGACAGTGTTACACTTTTACTATTTTATGCTTATGTTTATTAAATGTTTTAGTGTTTAGTGTTTAGATGGTTACTGTTGCACCGAGGGACTGAGAGAAACGCAATTTCGGTCCTGTGTATGTCCTGTACATATTGCAGTTCTGACAATAAAGTTGACTTTGACTTTGACATCTTTCAGAATACTTTAGAAAATATTTTATAGCATATAAATAGTATTGTGCAAGTATTGTTAAGCAAACTTACAAGTGTAACCTAACAGTTACAATGTTGTTATACATGGTATTAGTTTTAGAAATTCAAAAATTTAACTTAAATGATAAACTAAACTGTAAACTAGAAGTAAATAACAAGTGCATTGGGAGTACCGATATATGAAAAAGTATACTAGTGGTATACTTTAAGTATACTTCAATAAACTAAAATATGAACTTGAAGTACACTATAAGTACATTGGCAATCTAATTAAAAGTGAACTACTAGCATACTTTAAGCATACTTCAATAAACTAAAATATGAACTTGAAGTACACTATAAGTACATTGGAAGTCTAATTAAAAGTGTACTACTAGTTGATGGGGATTTTAAACCCCTGTTACCTTAATAAAAACCACACAAGATAAACAAGAGAACAGTGTTAAATCAGACAAACAACTTTGCAAAGGGGAAGGCTTTTTAATGTCTTTTGAAACTTAGTTTGGTCTCAAATACATTGTTCAGCACAATTCCGAATTGTACTGGACATGACAAGCTATTTAAACAAGAAGCAGGTGGAGTTTGACAAGCTCTGACGTCTTACAGATAAAACAAACAAGTCATGGTTCTGATCAAACAAGAACATCTAATCCAAACATTGTCAAGGCTAGAAGACTGTCTTTTCTGTATCAAGGAGAAAAGCAAACAACATGTTTGTACTATCAAATATAAGTGTTTAAAGGGAACAGAGAATATTTGATATAAGTGAGCTGGGTTATAATTATTGGGTCAGAGTAATTAGTTTTAGATGATAAATATTGAACATCTCCATCACTAGTATACTTTAAGTATACTTTATAAACTTAAAATGGGCCAATTTAGTCCCAAAAAAGTATATTGTAAGTAAACTGCGAGTATACTTAAAAGTAAACTTAGAGACATATACTTTTATATACTTTAGTATACTTAACAACATATACTTAAAGTATACTTTTTTTTTTGGTAAGGGATGACCCACACCCCTTCTGGCTGAATTAGATGAGAACTTGAAACTTAATTGCAATGAGGAAATGAAATACGGCAGTGACGCCGTGTCAAATTAACCCTGCTTGTAATCCTTTTAGGCAATGCAAAAAGCTACCTGCAGCAGGTAAGATAGTATTTGCCAACACGTTCATATGAACCTCACCTATAAAATTCTGAAATATGCCTTTAACACTGAGAGTGAAAAGCACATATCAGTAAAAAATACAGTACTGCATTGTGAGGACAATTATTATATTGTCCAACAGACTGCCACAGAAGGAAATCAACAAAAACAAAATATAGGCACAAAACCCCTTGCGTAACTTCATAAATAAAGTGCAGGACGTCTCCTGAGAGTCTAAGTAATCTGTAGTGCCCAGAACAGATGTGGGATGGTCCCCCGTCCAGTAATCTGTCCAAGAGGAAATAAGCAGATAACCACTCCCACATGCAAGTCGAACAAACACTAACTGTCATGCAACAGAAGTATTGTGTATCTGGAGAGGTCAACGTGTTTAAAACAAAAGTCACAACAACAAAAATAAAAATCTGACAAACTAACTAAGTCCTTTACTCTGGAGTCTCCTCAACAGCAGCACTGAACTAACTACACTAATAAACAGTAACTCTTACAGTCCTATCCTGAGCTGATTAAGTTGTAAAACTCCCCGTTATCAGCCGAAACCCTGAGCCGGACCTTGTAGCAGGTCCAGAACCAGGAGACAACTCAGTGAGATTTATGGATGAAAGAGACATCTGTGCCTGTCAAGACAGGTTCACAGGCGCGTAAGGGAGGGGGGTGAGGGAGGAGGGGAGGAGATGTCTCCTTCCTGGTACCTCTTTCCCGTCGTGTCAGGCACCAACAGGAAAGTGTTATCTTGTTAGAAGCCATTAATCTGAGTTCGAGCCAGCAGCTTGCATCTGCGAAACTGCTTCGGGCACATCCCCAGACCAGGTTCCTGTCTCCTTGGCTTTTACACTCACAAAAGCAATAAATGAGAATAAAAATAAAAATAAAAAATCTGTCCCTGTTGCCTTTGTTTACGTGTATACAGCACCTTCCGGTGTACAGGTTGCATGCCTCAAAGAAAGAGAAAAGAAAGCCAAAAAAATAATAAAAAGATAATAAAGTTATCTATTAAAAAAATGGATGCGACCTATACAGTGGAAAATACGGTAATCGACTTTAACTGGGAAGGGGAGGGAAAATGTGACTCTAACAGTGATCACAGGTCCCGGTTGTGAACTTAATCACATGCACGGCAACTTGTGAACCCGGCAAAGCCATGTGCGGGATGAAAGCCTGTATGAACTCTACGGCGAACAGAGTCCCGGAGTACACGATCAGGCCTCGGCCCCTCAGCCTCCCGGAGCCCAAAAGAAAAAGTGTCTACCAGCCAACAGGCTGGAGCTCATAGAGGGGGATGTGGGGGAAGGGCAAACTTAAGGCACTCATAAATTTTCCCTGCGCGTGTGTGGACGTGGGACCATGTGCCTTCACGTTATATGTACAAGAACCGCAAAAAAAATGCACATCCAAATGAAATACCAACAGTAGTTCAAGTTTTGTACTTTTAGCTGCTAACACAATAAACCATTGGCCCACCCGAAGACAAACAGCCCTCAGTCAACAAATAATTTAGTGTATCCGATAGCAGACATTTTGTGATAAGAGGAGTTCTGCTCACCTACTCTGTGAAGGCACCGGTCGATGACTGCGCGCATGCTCGTCCCGCTCGGTGGGGGGAAACCCTCCAAATTGTCTCCCTTCACAACCTCCCACGTCGATGGTCACCAAATTGTTACGAATTCAAAAGGTTGAAGGAAAGTCTCTGAAACGAATGTGCAAGTTAATTCGCAGGTTTATTGTACATATAAGGATTAACCTTGCAGCTGCAAACAGACCTCACTCCAACACCAGTCCACACACACATCTTCAAAGGCAGGGCCACGGTTATAAACCTCCGGATGTCGTCACCGCCTCCTGGAACCTGGAACCGCCTGGGACTGCTTCGGGACCGCCCTGGGACCACCTACACTACCACGTGACCCTCCTTTCTGCCAATAAACTATCAGCTTCAATGTAAACATCAAATGTTGGGTCTGTTGAATTTTGCAGGCGTGTAACTCTTCCCTATTGAAAACAAAGCCCGAGAGAAAAACGTTCTGCCTTGTGTCACATTTCACATTATAAGGCAGAATTAAGTGAATACAAATAATGGAACATAATGGGTGTAATGTAATACTGATAGAAATATATTTCATACTTTCATTATTTTCAGTTCTCAGACTATCTGGAATCATTGAATCTTATCAACACACCTGGATTTGCCCATCACTGCAACTTTCATTGTTTTTGGGTTCTGAATGATCGTGTCTTCATTAATGTTTCTCATGGTTCAATTATGGGGCCAAAATGTCACATTGTTAACTCCTGTAATTACACATCAGTGACAAAGAAGTCAAGTAAATGTCTGATATTAATGTTGTTATTGATCTCAGGGATTCAGTCCAACCCAGGTCCCCCTACTAACTACAGTACACCTAGGGTTGGGCATCGTTTGAATTTGAGTGATTCCGGTTCCGATTCTTCGTTTCGATTCCGATTCTTTTCGATTCTCGATTCCGATTCTTTTTGTAGGCGGGGTTAAAAAAAGACATGTCAATTCAATTCAGTTTATTTATACTGTATAGCTCCAAGTCACAACAGAAGTTGTCTCAGGGCACTGAACAAAAAACAATCAAATATAAAAATAATAAGTTAACAGAAACTTTAATATAAAAATATTATCTGAGGAGACTACTTTGAGTTTAACTCCATGTTATAAAAAAGCTACAGTAGTTAGCCAGAGTTATTTCAGGATGAAATAATTTGAACTTCTGTTTGAATTTAATGCTATGAACTTTTTCCTTTTTGTTACATTTACTATGAATTTCTCACAGGGCAGATTAGAGCCAACATGGACTCACCAACATATATTATTATTATTATACTTACATATAATATTGTCCAGTGTCTGATGCTGCAGTCATGTTACTGAACTCCCACTGATGGGCTAACCTGGTTCCACCACAGCAGCAGGATCTTCAGACAGAACAGCTGGTGAGATGTCCTGGTATCTGCAGCCCTCTCTCTATTTCTTCATGGACATGGAGTTGTGAAATTATGTTGTGCCTCTTCCTCAGCAAAAAGTTCCTCCAGTGGAGGCTTTCTGGACAGACTGCAGGAAGTTCCTAAACAAACAATAGGTTTATCCAGTGGTGGGCCTTCCACTGCTAGGTAGCGCTATTGCGCTAATCCGCTTTTAGCGTAGCTAAATAATCTGTTAGCTTTACAGCGGATTGACTAAGTTTTATAATTCATAAGCGGATTTGTGCTATTTTTATTTAAAATGCAGTACCGCTAATAACTAATTATCTATCAGTAAAAACGAAATAACGTATTTACGAGCAGCGCCGGATGTGGTCCGTGACAAAAAAGCGTCCCCCTCAGTCTCTTGGTGTGTGCTCTCTCTATAGCAGTTAGCAGCCAGTGTGTTACTCTGGAGCCTTATTGCTTGTTTTCGAAGAGTCAGACGAAGACTTTTTAACATGGAGGGTGAACTGAACTTGTGGATGTTTCTCAGCGGCCTACGTGACGCGTCTGGATTTTAAAAAAAGTTTGCCACATTAGCACTCTTCAAAATGGCGTCCGCGACGGCCAAAGAAGCCAGGATTTTACAAGAAAACACGGTAAAACAATTGTTTCTTTGCTGAGAAAAAATATATTTCATAGCTGACGTTATAGCACAAGTTTTTCTGAGCTTGAGAGTTTCACGAAATGGTCAAATCTGCTGGATTTAAAAAAAGTAGTTCACCATTAGGACTCTTCAAAATGGCGTCCGCGACGGCCACAGAAATTAAGAACATAAAATAGACAGGGCAGCAAACTTACATACTCAGGGAATCACAAGGAACTCAGGAGACAGAGGCAACAGGAGACAATGCCAGGACAATGATAAACACAGAGATACAGACTTATTTTTGATTTGATTTGATGTTCATTCATTCATTTTAAAAGAACAATACAAAACAGTTTCATCAGATACAAGGATGAATAGACTTTTAGCTGAATGGATGGATGGATAGACAGTTAGCTGGATGGCTGGATGGATGATCTTTAACAAGTTCTAAAATCATTAAAATTTAACCTCAGCTTGTGCCTCTGACCCAACAGAACCTCCTTCAGCAGCAGAATCCTCTGTGGTTCTCTGACTTCATCAGTCTGCAGGACTTCATCAGTCTCTCTCCTGGTTCTGGAGGAGTTCTGACCCACTCTTCTTTCCATTGTTGCTTCAGTTCTTTGAGGTTTCTGCTCAGCTCTCTGAAGGTTTCAGGTTCAGGTTCTGGACTCTGACTGGGCCGTTGATTTGATTTGATGTTTATTCATTCATTTTAAAAGAACAATACAAAACAGTTTCATCAGATACAAGAATACAAGTAGGATAAAATGAAAGGAGCAGAAAGAAGATGAAATCTTATTATATCTGCCCCTTATTTCACAGTTTGTTCAACCAATGATAACCTTCAAACTACATCACAAAATGAATAACTCTACTCTAACTGTAATACACAAACACACTAAGCTACATCATATATAGTTTTTGAGCAAGTCCTTTTTGACCTTTTTCTTAAATGTATACATTGGGCAGCACGGTGGCACAACTGGTAGAGCTGCTGCCTCTCAGCGAGAAGGTTGCCGGTTCAAATCCCGGTCCGGGGCCTTTCTGGGTGGAGTTTGCATGTTCTCCCCGTGCATGCGTGGGTTTCCTCCGGGTACTCCGGTTTCCTCCCACAGACCAAAAAACATGCTTGTTAGGCTGATTGGTGACTCTAAATTGACCCTAGGTGTGAGTGTGAGAGTGGATGGTTGTTTGGTGTGAGTGAGACAGGTCCCTCTTGTAAATGAGTCCCCGTGACTCAACGAGGCTAGCCTGTATAAATAAAGGTTGAATGAATGAATGAATTGATTTTGCATTTTTAACATCACTCTCCAGAACATTCCACAATCCAACTCCCTGAATTGAGGTAGACCGTCCCTTTAAGCTGGTTCTGAATTGTGGTTTGATGAATATCTGTCCCTTTAAGATTGTAATAACTTTGTCTAAATTTCTTTGGATATTTAAAGGTAATGTGTTATTATGAGCCCTATACATAACTGATAAAATACTATATTCTACCAATTCCTGGAATTTCAATAAATTTAGCTGAAGAAACAAGGTGTTTGATGGGTGACTGAAATGTTTTCTGGTGATTACTCTTACAGCTCTCTTTTGTAAAATAAAAACAGGCTTTGTAATTGTTTTGCACGCTTTTCCCCAAACCTCAATACAATAGATTAAATGTGGAACAATGATTGTGTTATACAACATATACAGAGCTTTATCAATTAAAAAATCCCTGACTTTATATACAGGTACATGAACACACAGCATGACAATCACAAACACCTGGACAACAAAATGGAGGAGATAAGCAAGACAATTAACAGAGAGACCAGGGAGTGTAGGGATGGGGACCCATCACCTGAGAGCAACATGCTTACAACTGTTATCTTGAAGTTCTAGGGTGTAGAGAGCCACAGAAACGGTTATGGTAGGCCGGATTTGGCCCACGGGCCTTGAGTTTGACACATGCGATCTAGTGGTACTAAAAGTAACAAAAGAAGAAAAAAAACAGCCAAATATGTCTGCAGTTTAGCTAACAGACTTTGGAATGGGTACATTTTGTCCTTGTCAAACCTGTTGAAGAGAACCAAACTAAATACTCTGAAACTCAAACAACTTACTGTATAACAGTTCATGCACCGCTAGTTGGCAGTGTAGTGCAAATATTGCATAACTTGCTGCTACCAATTGTTGAATTTAATTAGCGGATTAGAATTAGCTTCCCCTAATTTTCATAAGACATTAGTGCTTTTGAAATTGCGGACCTAAATAAATTAATTAGTGCTTTAGAAATAGCGGAACTAATTTTTGGATTAGCGTTGCCCACCACTGGGTTTATCAGTATTATCAGTAAAAAGAGATTATTAAATCATTTTTAAGACTGAGAATGTGTACAATTATTAGCTCTGTTGTTATTGCCTAACTAACCTATGTTTATGTTTATGTTTAACCTATTCAATAATTCTTCAAACTGTGACATTCCCTCATAATGGAATGAAAGAGAACATAAACAGAAACTAGAAAAACCGCATTTCCTACGAAAATGCACGTGTGAATGCCTTAGCGCCGCTCCGCCCTTCTCGCGGCGACCGCGGGAAGTCGAGCTGGTCCACCCCGAAACACTCTCGTGCCTTTCCCGTACCCGTTCGGCACCCAGTGCGTGCACTCAATTTGGTCCACATTCCAAAATGGCCGCCTTCCCATTTATCGTACAACGTTGACGCCAGAGGGTTTTCTGTGCGTCTTGGTGAATTGGACAAGTGTACCAAATTTCATGATCCTACGTGAAACTAAGGCCAATGCGGAGGGTAGTTTGAAATATTCTAGGTGGCGCTCTTGAGCCCTTTCTGTTGCAATTTTGGCCACGCCCCCAAAATATGTAATTTTTCACCAGTCCTGACGAGTCTGCCAAATTTGGTGAGTTTTGGGATATGATAAAGCTCCCAAAAGGCCAAACGTATTGTGACGGCGTTACGTCTGATTCGCCACATCGCCACGCCCACATGCTCCACCCAAAACAACCAGTCGTGGAAAGCTTGTTACAGCAACATGTCTTCGGTCACTGGACAGACCGTCACGCTGATTAGGTAACAGGTGTCCGATCGGGATGTTCAATGTACAACTGTACACTTCCTGTTGTGAGGGGGCGTGGCTTAATTATTGTCATGATTTGACCATTCAGTATTGCAGGGGACCGGATGTGGGTCAATCACTGAAGGTTTGATGTATTAGACTGTTTTCGTGTAGGTGCTATTAGTGTTTCGTTTGTGACGGCGTGACGGCTGATTCGCCACATCGCCACGCCCACATGCTCCACCCAAAACGGTCAGTGTTGGAAAGCTTGTTACAGCAACATGTCTTCGGTCACTGGACAGACCGTCCCGCTGATTAGGTAACAGGTGTCCGATCGGGACGTTCAATGTATAACTGTACACTTCCTGTTGTGAGGGGGCGTGGCTTAATTAATGTCATGATTTGACCATTCAGTATTGTAGGGGACCGGTTGTGGGTCAATCACTGAAGGTTTGATGTATTAGACAGTTTTCTTGTAGGTGCTATTAGTGTTTCGTTTTTCATGGCGAGATACCTAACTTTGAGGCCTGGCCACGCCCCTTCAGCATATATGAAAATGCGAGGTTTTGATAAATCTTTACTCCCCCATGTCTGAATGATGAGTCTGCCAAATTTGGTGAGTTTTAGGATACGATAAAGCCCCCAAAATGCCATTTCATTTTAGCTCCATTCATTTTCAATGGGAAAAAAATGGCCGAAAAGGCTAAATATCTCAAAAAGCTAAAGTTGCACCATTACCAAAAGTCATCGCTGGATTGTCCTGAACGAGCTGAACATTTTGATATATGACATGTTGAAATGGCACGAAAACTGTAGGAGGAGTAGGACGCCAAAAAACGTACGGACGGAAGATAGTAACATATAAGAATAATAATAATAACTAGAAAAACCGCATTTCCTACGAAAATGCACGTGTGAATGCCTTAGCGCCGCTCCGCCCTTCTCGCGGCGATCGCGGGAAGTCGAGCTGGTCCACCCTGAAACACTCTCGTGCCTTTCCCGTACCCTTTCGGCACCCAATGCACGCACCCAATTTGGTCCACATTCCAAAATGGCCGCCTTCCCATTTATCGTACAACGTTGATGCCAGAGGGTTTAGCGCCGCTCCGCCCTTCTCGCGGCGACCGCGGGAAGTCGAGCTGGTCCACCCTGAAACACTGTCGTGCCTTTCCCGTACCCGTTCGGCACCCAATGCATGCACCCGATTTGGTCCACATTCCAAAATGGCCGCC
>JBBPBX010083336.1:0-15547 GCA_038048925.1 Garcialebias charrua | reverse complement strand
AAGACTAACACATTCCAGCCTATTGGAGAGGAAAGATTTGAACCAGTCCAGGACTGTGTCGCAGAGACCGACCTCCACATGAAGACGGTGGAGGAGGATATTATTAAAATATCTACAGCAACACACACAAAACAAGTTCAAAGAGTTTTGTCCACCATAGAAAAGGTGGAGATGTGTTTATTGTCAAAATGTCGGGCACCTTTTAAAGTGAAACTGTCAATCAATCTTACATTCACATCATCCTGAAACTTCAAGTAAAATGTCCACTGACTTGACAAGGAATTGCAAAAAGTTTATAAAATAATTTTAATCATTCATACTTTGATGACCTGAACATGTATATGCTATTAAAATTTTGTAGCTTCTTACTCCAAATGTCAATAAATACAAATAAATCAAGTGTCAAAGAAGAGTGGAAATCTTCGCTTGTCCATCCACTGGAAGCATGACAGGTAAAACTCAGGACTGCATTGAACTCAGTGCTACAAAAAGAAGTGCAGCTTATTCTAAAGTTTGTACATCAGTGCTGCACTTCAACATGTACTGTGTGTGGTCTATAATGGACACTTGGTGTTGCAAGCATCACCTGACCTGAAAAGTCCATAAACACTGACCAATGGAAACATGGATACAGCACCAAGCATGGAGCCCAGCTGCACTACAGCCCCACACCACACGAGGGCACTGTGGCCCTCATCTCTGAGAATCACACCAATGATGACCTTCACATAGGACAGCGACAGGACAAACAGGACCCAGGCCAGCACCTGAAGAAAGCAGAAAGACAAAAATGTGACAAAAATGACATCTGCTATCTATAACGCAGAAAGAAGTCAGAAAATAAATCGTCCTGATTTGAATATCATGACCATCCTGAAATATATTTCATTACAAAAAAAGTCAGAATCAGTTCCAAGTGCAATAACAAGTTACGTGGTTCTGGGTTAAAAATAATTTTTGAAACATAATGATTTTTTTTATTATATTCAACTGAGAAGTTTTGTCATTGACATCTGAACAAGTATGGAAATATAAAATTAAACGTGTATGAACTTTGTACAAGGTATCTAACAAAACTTGAGTGTGACATGGGGACAAAACTTGAGTGTGACATGGGGATGGTATGTCCATTTCTTTCATAAAGGTTTTGTTAACTTTTTGTTGTTGTTGTTTTTAGTCTGTATGCAAAGCTGAAAGTTATGCACCATAACTCATGTTCCCTGAAGGAAGGGAACAAGGTGCAACATACTTGCTATGGGAATTGCGCCCCCGCGCGATTACCAGAAGGAATATACTCACGCCTTTACGGCTAGGGGCGTAATCGCCGCGCCAGAGGCCCCGCCCTCTGGGTACTTAAGCGGCTTGCGCCCCTCCATCTTTCTCCAAAGTTTGCACTTCACCGAGCTTTCAGCATTGAAAAGAAGGGCCAGCTATGTTGCACCTCGTTCCCTTCCTTCAGGGAACATGAGTTATGGTGCATAACTTTCAGTTCCCTTTCAGTCTAGTCTCTCAGTGCAACACTTGCTATGGGAACGTAATCCATTCACACCCTTGTCAGTAACATGCATGCTAGAGTGAACGTCTGCCCTTGACCAGCAAGTATCTCAAAGCTACTTTCTACTGTGTGTTAGAAAGGACAGCCCAAGTGACGTCACCCACAGTAACATCCAAACTGTAATGCTTTGCAAAAGTGTTTAATGAGCTCCAATTCGCAGCAGCGCAGATGTCTGCAACTGGTACACCCTTGAATAATGACCAGGAAGTGGCCAAGCCCCTAGTGGAGTGAGCATGCACTCCAGAGGGTACCTGTTGACCTTTGCTACTGTACGCCCTTTTAATGGCCTCAGTCACCCAATGTGAGAGGCGTTGTTTTGATAGGGCTCTCCCGGTAGCAGGTGCTGCAAAGCAGACGAACAGTTGGTTTGTTTTCCTCCATTCGGCTGTTCTCTGCATGTAGGTGCGTAAAGCCCTCACTGGGCAGAGAGCCTTTAGCCTTTCCTGTTCCTGAGTGAGGACAGGAGCAGGTGGAAAGGAGGAGAGATCAAAGTCTAGACTCCTATGGTTCAGAGTCAAGACCTTGGGAGTGTATGCGGGATTAGGCCTTAGTGTGACCTTTGACCCATCAGGGGCGAATCTGGTACACATTGGATGTACAGACAATGCATGGAGGTCACCCACGCGTTTCACCGAGCAAAGTGCCAGGAGTAGAGCAGTTTTATAAGATAGTAAATCTATCTTAACCTCGCTCAGTGGCTCGAATGGAGGGTCACACCAGGACCAGGCCAAGATCCCAACCAGGGGTCAGGGTCCTGCTGGATGGTTTAGTCCGAAGGACACCCTTCTTAAATCTTATTATGATTGGATGTGCTCCGGGTGTCCTGTGTCCCCAGCCTTCGTGACAGGCTGAAATAGCTGATAGGAAAACTTTAATTGTTGAATAAGAACAACCTTTTTCCAGTAAGTCCTGAAGGAAAGTCAGGAGCTGAGCCAAGTCGCATGCATAAGAAATAATATTTCTTTCTGAGCACCAGGCTTCAAAAATACGCCACTTTTGTGCGTATAAAGATTGTGTTGATCCAGCACGGGCATTTTGTATGGTTAATACCACATTTTCTGGCAGGCCTGACGCCATCAACCTGTTCTTTTCAGCCAACAAGCTGAGACTTTTGGCAGTTCCTGGCCTAAGTGGCTGTACTGCCCCTTCTGGTGACACAGAGGCTGTTAACCCCTGGGGGTCAACCAGGTTGGGAAGGAGGCCTCCTTGCTGATGTACTCCCAAGTTACCCTGCTCAGGGTTAATTGAGGGCAGATGTAACCTGTCATCCTTATTAGACAGGTTTGGAGTAGAAAGTCTATTTTCTTCTTCCAAGTTTGGAGTCCTGGGGCTGTGAGGCTGCGAGTTATGTAAACGAGCAGATCTCCTGACTCCAATCTGTTTTTTTGGGTGGTCCAGTCCACTGATCCTTGGCTTTAATGGAGCGTTGGTACCAGGTAAACCGACCGAGGTCTATGTTTCACCCTTTGGGATAATTATTTTTGAAAGCAGATTTGGATCAGCACAGAACGGGAGGTCACGTGCTGTCTGACTACTGCTTGGGCATTGCATGTCCCTCGTTAATAACAAAGGAGCGGTTGCAACGTGAGAACGTGGGGGTGTTCCTTTTGGTTTGGCAGACTTCAGATTATTTGGTGATAAAGAGCTCAGTCCTCCTCGAAAAACAGGAAGAGAGATCTGATTAAACTCTGACTTGTTTTTATCCACAACATGCTGAACACAGTCACCGCTGTGAAGGTGTGAAGTTTGTGGCTGCCAGAGGGCGTCTGATGTAGCCCCCCCGTCGTCAGACTCTGTCAGCTTGCCTCCCTGAGGTACGGACATGTCACGTGTTCATCTGGTTAGTGTATTGGCTGTCCCATTGTTCACAATGGAGCGAGGGCTTGAGCACGTGACACTCCTCACCTGTCTCTAGGAGAGGCGTGGAGGGTGTTTGCAGATACCTCTGTGTCTGCTCACTGCAGATGAATCAGAGGCACCCTGCTGGGGCTTATTAATTAGGCTAATACCCCGTGGGCCGTGAGGGAGAAGGGTGAAAAAGCCCTCTCCCTTTATGACGGCTTGCAGACCAGAGGGAGGCGGAGGTTTAGGCCATGGGATGTGCAGGGCGTCCGTTGCTCAGTGGCACAAATCGAACAGAGCAAGGATGGAAAAGTCAGTTTCTGGGAGCACAGGTACCGGGGTCTGGGAGAGATCTTCACTCTGATCCTCCAGTTCCACGTCCATCTCCTCCGTTGAAAATTCGCCCGAGGCTGAAATCGAGATCTCGTCCTCGTTCATCATGCCACGGGTGTCAAACTCGACTGTTAGGTCCACCATAGGAGCCAGCACGTCAGGGCTGTCACCCCATTCGACACGTGTGCTGTCATGTAGAGCCATGTTCTCTAGCTCCGGCGTGGGAGTGAGGGGCTCTGTGGTGTCCGCGTCCGCTGTTGTCGCTGAAGCGCCAATGGCTTTGGCGACGAGGTCAACCCGATGCCGCAGCACCGCGTCCATCATGAGGTTGCAGTGTGGGCAAAAGTCGGGCGCATCCAGTGCTGTTTTTGCAAGAAGCATTCCCAGGCAGACTGGACAGGCCTCGTGGATGTCCGTTGCTGCAAGGGAAAAGCCGCATCCGCTGGGACAGGCGCGCAAAGTTGGGCTCGCCGTCCCGCTGGTTTTCCTTGGAAGTCTCGCCTTTTGTTTTCCTTTCTCCGGAGGCATGTCCGAGATGAGGCGAGCGAGTCCTTCCAGAATCTTTTTTCTTGAAATGTCTCCTCCGTCGCGACGCTTTCGCTGGCTAGCTCGCTAGGAGTTAGCTAGGTAGCTTTTTTCTTGTGGCGTAGTTAGCGCCATCGAGCGAAGCAACCTGTAGAGAGAGGAGAAGAAAATACTTCGGGGTTAAGAGAAATGTGCCGGACTAGCTTTCGCTAGTCCAGTAGTACGCAGGAATAATTCTCTGTGCGCTCTGTGCAGGGAGCAAGCTCACCTCAGGTTGAGCGATGAAGCAACAGAGAAGTCCCGCGAAGAGGTAGTTCAGGTTTAAGCGAGGTGAAGGGCAAAAAAGAGAAAGATGGAGGGGCGCAAGCCGCTTAAGTACCCAGAGGGCGGGGCCTCTGGCACGGCGATGACGCCCCTAGCCGTAAAGGCGTGAGTATATTCCTTCAGGTAATCGTGCGGGGGCGCAATTCCAATAGCAAGTATGTTGCACTGAGAGACCAGACTGAAAGGGAACTTGAAGGTTTTTAGAATACTGTACCGGTATTCTAAATGAAGACCAAGGGAAAGTTTACACAACACGTATTTTGAGTGAAACCGCAGCTTTCTCTCTGCGGTTCTGCTGATCATTTACACGACACCACTGGCCCCCCTCTTTGAATACGGAGGTTTCTGAATCCTCCTTCCAGAGTGGAGGTTTTTCACTGACCCCTGCTGACAACATAAACATCTCCCACTGAGGCTTTGTGTTAAACCACATGCGCAAACGCACGTGCGAACAGACAGCATATTTCCATCAACAACAATGGCAGCAGACACACACCACTTTCTGAACTACGACTGATGGAATATATTTTGAGTCTCGTATTTACCGTATTTTCCGGTGTATAGGTCGCACCTTTTTATGTTTTTTTTCAAGGCCTGCGACCTATACTCAGGTGCGACCTATATATGGCTTGTTATCACTTTCGGTGAAACAAATTTTTAAATCCAGCTCATTTCACAATTACGTTCATTTATTAAGGAAAAGTTCAGCTCAGACATATATTTGCTATAATTTTTATCAAACAAATAATTGTTTTTAAGTGTTAATCTTCTTAAAAGCCTTGCTGTGTGCTCCTGTGGCAGACATTTGCAGCAGAGCTAAACGTAGGTGCGACCTATACACCAGTGCGACCTATCTAGGGATTTTTCCAATCTATTGATGATAATTGGACAATGCGACCTATACAGTACACAGGTGCGACCTATACACCAGAAAATACTGTAATTAATCTACACCTGAATGTAGCTGCTGTGACCAACATGTGTTGGAAGAGACTACAGTCAGATCCAGTTCTAATATCGCTGTTTATAGAACGAGACAGGTGGACATTTCACGTGTCATGCTGCACTATAGCATACTAAATGTGCTAAATAATAACAGTTTAACCCTCTGAGGTCTAAGCCCTCAAAGATGCGGGCTGGACGTTATGTCTATAAATAGCCTCTTTAAACAAAGCACAGCTGCATGTGAAGTGTTGCATTCAAGTCTGTTGGACAGCAGAGACTCCAATCTTTATAAAGCAGTGTTTTTATATTGATTTTGTTGTGTATTTCCTTCAAAATACAACCAGAAATGTGACAGATAATTTCTGTTCGAGTATTGCGCCCCTGTGCGAGCAATCAGTTGATTTTTTATTACAAAAAGTCAATGAATTCAAAACGAAAATCAAATTTAGGAGTTTCCCTGAACACACCACATTGTGAAGCAACCAATCAGAACCGTTTTTTCCTCCATGTTCCTCCATGTTGTGTTCTGCTCACAGAAACACAGCAGCAGTAGTTTTGGTGAAGAAGGTGGGGGGGGGGGGATTTCAGACATGATTTTAGGTAAGACTGGCTGTTTTATTTGGTTTTTATTTGGTTTTTATGATTATTTAGTGTGTCTGCAGAGTTTTGTAGTCGTTTTTGGTCTGTTTTTCAGAATGAAAGGGAAAAAAACAGAGAATTTGTGATGAAGATACTGTTTTCACACAATAGTCAGTGTAAATACTGGTAAAAACACGCATGGAAATTGCCCACTTTATGATGTGAAAATATGTATACTAATTCGTTTTTTACTAAGTTTGTATACAAGTTCTTAAAATATACCAATGAAATTTTCATTTTAGGCTGTCAAAATGGTTCGTTAAATATTTTTGTGAGTTTCATAGTAAACATATCAATATTTTACTAACACGGATTTCATTTTTTATGTTATTTTTTGCTCCAATGTGCTCATGCATTTTGTCAAAATGAAACTGTAAAATCATGAAGATGAGGTTGTCCTAAAAACAACAATACCAAACAAGGCCAGATAAATAGTTTTTATGATGGAAATATAAGGGTAAATACAAATTTATACCAAAACGGACATTTAGACCTTAGACCCCAGAGGTTTAAAAATAATAAATAGTATTTGTGTTAGGGATATATAATGAAATTATCTGAGCTAAATGAAGCTGTCTGGACTCAAGTCATGATTTAAACGATGCAAGACATGCTGCGTGTTATTAAAGTTGAAAATGAAGACGTCAGGTTTCATTTTTATTTATTTATTAAACACCACAAACTGTATGTCACACAAACACTGAGAATTAAACTGAACACACTATTAAAAAACCATTAACTGAACTGTAAATTACATTGATGAACTGGACTCTGCTCTGTTGTCATCCTGGATACTGGGCCCACGTTGTTCATCTGGCTCGTTCAGGCTGTCACTCCTTTGATTAATTCAGCTTAAAACAATTAATGCATTGGAAAAATGAACTGAGGGGAATTTTAAATGAATAGTTCATCCAACATGACATCTCTCTTTGACGTCCTGCTGCACTGCACCTGGGCTGAGCCCCCTTTAGAACTGGTCCGCCGAGTGAGAACACCTTCTCCTCGCAGGGAAAATAAAAACTCAGTTGGTTGTTGTGTGATCGAAGTAAACACAAGCTAAGATTATGAAGAACATTATTTACCTGCTGTAAGTCAGCTGCTTATCACGGAGTAAAGTCCGACTCTAACCGTGTTTCCATCTATTTTCAATTCGAATTTTGAGCGAATTTTTGAAATTTCACAAAAATGTAAATACAAATTGATGCGAATCAGAAGTGTTTCCATCAACTGGCTTGAAGCGCATCCACCAGGCCACGCAAAGCGGCATTACGTCAGACGTCAGCGTCATTACGTCAGACGTCAGCGTCATTACGTCAGACGTCAGTGTTACGCATGTCTACAGTAAACAGGAAGTAGCGGTTGAAAACAGGACCCGACCACACATCTCGGCAAAATGGAGAGAATATTTTAGGTATGTGTTGCTATCGGGTAAGTTGTATTTATTCTGTCATGCCAACTAGTTTTAGCGATGTTACGCCAAATTTACACTACATGCGTTCCGGCTCCGCCCCGCTCCTGTCCGCAGGTCGCAGGTGAGCGTTTCAAGTCCAGTTTACACTACCTCCGCTCCGGTCCGGTCCGCCTGGATGCGCCGCTCCGAGACGCATGCGCGGGAATTGCGAGATCGTGCGATAAATCAAGTGATAAATAATGAAGTCAGAACAAAACAATTCATTCGGTGGAAGAAGGAGAACAACAGTAGAGACTGCCTCGCTGTTTGATTGTTTTTTGCATTGAGATATGAGCGACAGGACGTGATCTATTACATTTCAGAATAAAATACTTTTTTTTTCTTGTACAGTATTGCGTTTGTAGGCGTAGTCATAAATGATAGTTTGACATAATTTTTTGTACAAATAAATCCGTATAGAGCTAGGATTAGTCCGCCCGTGGTGATTTTATTTTGTAAATACGGATGTTGTGCTCATTCCTTTTCCTGTTGGTGCGACGTAATCTTTAAAAGTTGACTCCGGCACAGCTCCGGCGTCCGGCAGAAATAGGATCTGTTCTAATTTTGACGGACTGCCGTCCGCTCGCCGCCGCCGTGCGGAGCCAGTGTAAACGCTCTCATTGATTATAATGGGTGCGTATTTGCTGCGGAGGTCGGACCGGAGCGGGACGGAGCCGGAACGCATGTAGTGTTAATTTGGCGTTACATGTTGTCTGGAGACGAAGTCACGTGAAGTAAATGTTTGCTACGGCAGAACTGAGTCGGTAAATCTGTTTCCATCTCTCGTTTTGCGCATCGGCTCTGATTCGAAAAAACCCAAAACCACCTCAAGCGAGCGTATCAACTTTTTTGAGAATTAGAGGAAGTTAATTCGAATCGTGCCGTTTCCATTCAGCTTTTCTGATGCGATACTTCAAAATGCGCATCAAGAAACCTTGATGTAAACACAGCTATTGTTGATTCGGTTCTGGTCCACTCAGCGACCGGTGTGGAGCTGTAGACGAAGCGGTCCTGCTTGGCATTAAATCTGTTGACTCATCCAAAATCCAGCTAAAATCCAACTATAACTTGTTAAGTTGTTGTTAGCTGAGCTTTTAGCCCAGAGGAAAGTCTTTACAGGGAGCAGACCGAGGTGGGACTGTACAAATTTGTGAATGTACACATTTTAGCACCAACTAATGACCCGGCATGGTAACTACAGCAGATTCGGGAGGGCACGGGAGATTCCTCCGGTTGCTTGTAAACACAGAATTTGTCTGTGTCAACGCAGATATTTTCCTCTAATTAACATATAAAAAAACGTGTTTCCCCGCATCGTGTCCGTTTAAATAGGGCCTAATATGGAAAAGTTGTCTTACTATTGCAGAAGTCCCTGAGGTAGTGTGGACCAGCAATGGGCAAGGACTCAGAGCAGCCATGGCCATGATGTAGGCTCCAAAACCAGTACCAAAAATGGTCAAAAAACCCATAAAGGCAAGAGACCTGGAAACAAGGTCACAAGAGGTAAAACATAAAATGTAATTGTACAGAGTGTATCTAAAAAAAAATTAAGTCTGGTCATTCAAAAAAACAAAACAAAACAAAAAAATGTAGAAACATGTTGTCTTTCATCTGAAAGACTTCTTCAGTCTGAGGAGCTGTATTCAGCTCAGTCTTATAAATAGCACCCTCTCAGTGGATCAACCAGTTTTCTGATGACAGACACAAAACCAGCTGCTCCCATGATCAAGGAGGACCATCAGCCTAACGATGGATCGTTAGTACCCTGATGGTTGTTTGCTATTCACAGAGGGCTGAGTGATACTAGCAATAACAGCATTGTAGGAGGGGGACAGTTGAACCAGGAGGCCTCCACCCCTTTTTAATGATGGACGGTTTCTTTTCACAAAGATGGCCTCCTTTACTCCTCTCTCAAACCATCGTTCCTATGAACGAGGCCATCTACATACATACTACATACATACATACGTATGTAAATGTATGTATTTATATGTACACGTACATGCATGTACACGTACCGGTATGTACATGCATGTACACGTACCGGTATGTACACGTGCATGTACACGTACCGGTATGTACATGCATGTACACGTACCGGTATGTACACGCATGTACACGTACCGGTATGTACACGCATGTACACGTACCGGTATGTACACGCATGTACACGTACCGGTATGTACACGCATGTACACGTACCGGTATGTACACGCATGTACACGTACCGGTATGTACACGCATGTACACGTACCGGTATGTACACGCACCGGTATGTACACGCATGTACACGTACCGGTATGTACACGCATGTACACGTACCGGTATGTACACGCATGTACACGTACCGGTATGTACACGCATGTACACGTACCGGTATGTACACGCATGTACACGTACCGGTATGTACACGCATGTACACGTACCGGTATGTACACGCACCGGTATGTACACGCATGTACACGATACCGGTATGTACACGCATGTACACGTACCGGTATGTACACGCATGTACACGTACCGGTATGTACACGCATGTACACGTACCGGTATGTACACGCATGTACACGTACCGGTATGTACACGCATGTACACGTACCGGTATGTACACGCATGTACACGTACCGGTATGTACACGCATGTACACGTACCGGTATGTACACGCATGTACACGTACCGGTATGTACACGCATGTACACGTACCGGTATGTACACGCATGTACACGTACCGGTATGTACACGCATGTACACGTACCGGTATGTACACGCATGTACACGTACCGGTATGTACACGCATGTACACGTACCGGTATGTACACGCATGTACACGTACCGGTATGTACACGCATGTACACGTACCGGTATGTACACGTATGTACACGTATCGGTATGTACACGTATGTACACGTACCGGTATGTACATGTATGTACATGTACCGGTATGTACATGTACCGGTATGTACATGTATGTACATGTACCGGTATGTACATGTATGTACATGTACCGGTATGTACATGTACCGGTATGTACATGTATGCACATGTACATGTATGTACATGTATGCACATGTACCGGTATGTACATGTATGCACATGTACCGGTATGTACATGTATGCACATGTACCGGTATGTACATGTATGTATGTATGTATGTATGTATGCAAGTATGTATGTACCGGTATGTATGTAAATGTGACAGTATTTACCTCTCCATGGCCAATGTCCATTGCTTCCAAGTCATCAACACGAGAATTCCTCATCCTCTCCCTGCGAGATCGCTCTTCCTAGAAAACAAAACCGAGCTGTGACGGTCCATACAGACAAATGGTTTTATGGCATAACTTCACAAACAGGAAGTCTTACCCAAATTATGTCCTCCTTCTCGGTCTCCTGAAGCTGGTAGAGGATCTTTGACAGCTCCTGATCCGACTCCATTTTCCCTATGATACGTTCCTTTTCTGCTTCACTCTGAGCACTCGCCAGCATGGTACAATACTGAACTGTGCGTGTGAAAAACACAAACAATTTCAAAATATTAATTATTATTATTAATAATAATATATCTCCTTCACCGTATTCATCTGAGTGTTCATCTCGTACTTTTCCAAACTGGTCTTCATCTCCTTCCTGCAAACCAGAAAAATTATTACTTTTATAATTTATTTTGAGCACAAACATCTGGATGTTCCAAAGCTTCTGAGGACAAAATTTACAATAACTTTCATCAGTGAAATTCAAAGTCAGGTGAATCTTATTTTCAGTGAGGGTCAGTTCGTTGTGCAGAAAGCTGAGAACAAAAAGGAATATAACATCATGAAAAAAAACCTTTACCTCTTCATCAGATTCAAACTGCACATTCACACCATATGTTTCATCAATGCTGTCATCTGTTAATAAAGGGAAATGTCTTGTCACATTAACAGGAATAAAAATCTTAAAAGAGTATACATAGCTGCACTATAGATATCTCCTAAATTTTCACAAGTTGGCATGAGTTGTCTAAAACGTTCACGTGTGAGAGGGCCTTATAAAACACATTCATTCTGATGTTTAAGATGAATAGATAAATGAGTAAGTCATTTAATGGTGATGGATTTTACTCACATGAATTGTGCCTGCCATTCTTCAAGCTTGAAGATGCTTTTCCAAACAGGGATTTCCTGTAATAACATATTAACCAGACTTGTGGTTATAAATTAGAAAATTAAGAAAAAAAAACTATTTTAGTTTTACAGTTCGAATTACATTACACATGAGAATAATCACTTATTCATTACATGTCAAGCTCAGATATTTGTGTGGGTCCGAGTACAAATGCAGCTGCCAGGAAAAAGACAAAGAGGGAGGCCAAAGAGGAGATATATGGATGCAGTTAGAGAGGACATGAAGGTAGTTGGAGTGAGGACATGAGGATGCAGAGGACAGAGTGAGGTGGAGGAGGATGACTCGCTGTGGTGACACCTGAAAAGGGAAAAGCCGAAACAAGAAGATGCTCACCGTTTCACAGGGACCCTTTGCACAGCTAACAGAAGCTAGTAGTTGTTGAGCAGACTGATTAATAATGGGAGGTTTGCTGGTGGCCTGTCTTATCCGTGATCAACAAGCCAAGGGGCAGCAGAACCAAACGTTTGGTTCAGGTTGCTGTTATTTTTTTAAGTGTTTGCAGTCTGTGCGACTCACTCGTGTATCCTCTTAGCTTAGCTGCTAAGAAGCAACTGGGGGAAGACACCCCGCGCGCCCCCACCTTTCTTTTCCCTGCGACTCCACGGCACACGCGAGCACAATTGTCTCAAACGAAAATTTAAAATTATATTGTGGAATATTGCCACTAGCTAGGTTTATGTTAAATATCATTAGTTGGCTAGCTCTACCGTTAGCTAACACGAGCTGAGACAATACCCATATTTCTGCGAGAAATGCACACCAACATCGCCTGTTAAAAAACATTTTAATACCAACTTCATACATTATGATTAAAAAAACATACTTACTGGTATCTGTTACGATATTTCCCAAGAGAAGAGTGAAACGCGCTCAAAAATGAGGCATGCGCAGTGTGCGTGTGTGGTTCTATTCTGAGCATGCGCGAGATGTCTTCTTATCGCGATATGATACGGGATTTGTTCACACTTATCAAAAACTTACTTTTTCTAAATGAAACGAGCTCAAGTTAACTGAGCTACTGAGATTTTTTGACCACAAATTACAAGTAACTTACTAAAAGTGAGTCTTAATCACTATTTGATTAAAACTGATTTAAGTCAATTTACTATTTTTAATTAAATACCATGTTTGCATTTACAGTGTGGCGGATCGCAAACAACTGTTAGGTGCATACCGCCACCTAGTGTGCAGGCTGAGATGAACTCAGGAACCGCGTGGGTGGAGCATTACCAGGGGTTGCTAGGTGACGGGGGCGGGACAAAGGTTGGGATGGGTTGTGGCTGTGGGTTGTGGCTGCGGTTTGTGACGTAACAAACCGCAGGAAGTGCAATCGGCCCGTTTCTATCTAAGATAAATAAATATACTTATAGTAAATAAACCACTGGGTGCATTTTTTTGGCCTTAGGACTGTTTTTTTATGAAGTAAATACCCAAAGTTGAGTACAAAAACATTAAAAAGTGAATTTTGCACCTGTGGTCCCCTTTAACTTTACGTTTGTATATGTGTGCGTGATTACCGGTACACATTTATGTGTATACATTTTTTGGCCTTGCATACTTTAAAGGACAACACCCACCATGACAGTAACAATTCACCATATTGAACTATTACTGTAGTAGAATATTTCGTCTATTTTCATTTTTGCATTTGGGCCAGGCGAGGGTTAAAAAAAAAAAAAAAAAAACCGAGTCCCGAATGAATCCGGAAACGCGGCCGAAAAGTGTCGAAGTGTGGAGTGACTTTTGTCACGTCTCCACCCAGAAGGAAGGGATGAGTTTCCATGGAGGTTTATGAGAGTGAGAGTAAAACTGCATATTTCCTGGTGCATTTTTGTGTACAGCTGGACCAGTGCTCTGTTTTTATTTTTTATTTATTTTATAGACCTTTTTAATAAGATATAACACCGCTGCGACTGTTGCTGGCTGCTCTCCTCTCCTCTGCCCAGAGAGGAGCGAGCCGCGCGGCTTCTCCCGTCTTCTCCCTGGCTCCCCGTTCCGCTGCGTCAGCTTTGAAGTTCGTGCCGGGGCTCGGTTCTGTCCCAGCCTTGTTGCTGGAGCACGGGGAAGCACGGGAGAGCACGCGCGCTCAGAGCTCCGCGCCGCGGCTGCCTTTCTACTCCCGACCTGTCTGGTCAGGGGAGAGAATAAAAAGCCGATGCGGAAATTAATGAATTTGTCGCGATCAAGCGAATTAAACTAGTATGTCTACGTGGATGCTGCTCAGAATATGACAGACATCAGTGAGCGACCGCTTCTCTTTTTTTTTCCTCTCTTAGAGCAGCGGTCATGGAAGTTGATGAAGGCTTATTATAACTCCGCCTGTAACTCCAAGGCGGAATCTTTAGTGATGTGAATGCCCATATTTGGAGAGGGGCAGATCTTCCCGGAGCTTCTGCTAAAATCTGCTATAAATCATGAAATAACACATTTAGCGTTATTTCTCTACAATATAAATAAACGCTCCTGTATTATTTTTAAATAAACTAATAAATATTAATGGCGATGCAATTTGAAAACATGGTGGGTCATGGACTTTAAACTAGTTTGTGAGGTGCTTATAATTTTTTTTAATTTTTTTTTATTTTTTTTATTTTTTAGGCATTAGGTATTTAGGCACATAAATAATTGAAGTAGGCCTATCCATGTATAAAAATGGGTGAAATATATAATGTTTTCAATATATTATTTTGAACTATTAACATTTTTCCTCTTCTTGTTTACCTGTTGACTATCTTGAATTGAATCTTGAATTGGTCTTGGACTGATTGAAGATTTAATTTAGGATTAGGATTAATTTAACTTTGTTTATATGTGTATGCGTGATCACACATCTATGTGTACATTTTTGGCCTTGCATGAGGTGCTTATACATTTTTTTTTCCTCTGATGATACTGGAGCACTAGTTTAAAAGTTAGACAGGAGACTTATTTTTAATTTCTATGGAGCTTGCTGCTTCTGTCTGTTGCAGCTGTCCAGGGTGGGAAAGGGAGGGGGGTGGGGGGTCCATCACTGCCATTAATTTATATTTTCTTTCACTTTGCCAAGAACTGCACAGCCATCAACACATTAGACTGTATTACCTACCTTTCTTATACAAATTATTAGTAATATGAGTGGTCAGTTGGTGTTGTCAAGCTGGAACGTCAAAGGTTTGAACCACCCCGTCAAGAGAAGGAAGGTGCTCTCTCATTTAAAACAGTTAAATACAGGCATTGCTTTCCTGCAGGAGACTCACATTAGAAGTGACGATAGCAAACGATTACTGCAAACATGGCACGGGCAGAGTTTCCATTCCTCATTTCGAGCAAAGGCTCGGGGCGTCTCGATCCTCATCAGTCAAGACATTTCATTTGAACCTTTTCAAGTTAACTCAGATAAATATGGTCGTTTTGTGATTGTTTCCGGTAAATTGTACAACACACCAGTAGTGCTAGTTAACGTTTATGCCCCAAATACGGATGATGTTGGTTTCTTTGAGAAATTATTCTCACTGCTCCCGGACCTAAACACATACTCATTGATACTCAGTGGTGACTTGAATTGCTGGTTGGACCCAGTTTTGGACAGATCCTCTACAAACCCTGCCACAGCCAGCAGGTCGTCCCACACTATTCGTGCCTTTCTATCTAAGTATGGCCTGTGCGATGTATGGCGTTTTTTACACCCAGCTGAGAGAGAATATTCTTTTTTTTCTCATGTTCATCATTCATACTCGAGGATCGATTACTTTTTCATGGACAACAAACTTCTTCCCTCTGTCCGTGGCTG
>JBBPBX010083335.1:0-15548 GCA_038048925.1 Garcialebias charrua | reverse complement strand
TTTAGCTGATTTCAGTAAAGTCATTAATTGCTCCTATTGCATTTTATTTATTTATTTTACTTTTTTTGAGAACAAGTGTGTCGTTGTTGTCTTTTCAGTTCTGTCTCCGCCACCTGAGTCTCTCAGTGGAATCTCTCTGGATACTGACGGAAAGGCCTCTGGGTATGTTTAGATCCACACGCATGAGTCATAACACTGATTGTGACCCAAGAAGTTGGATTTTAATGAACCTTGGAGAAGGAATCAACTCAGCTGTTCAGGAATACTTCTCTCCTTTCATCAGGATCAAACCTGCATCTCTATTTTCATAAATCAAATCAAAATACTGAAACAGTTTCCACCCTTGTAAGATTAAAAGTTTTTTTTTTTCAGGCATTTTTTCATGCATGGCAGCTGTTTTCTCACAACAATAAGGAAAATTGTTACACTTTTTTCACTTATGTTTGGATTTCTATAATGAAAAAGAACTGCAGGTCACTGATTCAGTTGTTTTGCAGACAGATAAGCATAAATAGACAAAGCAGCCTGTAAAAAAAGCAATATATAACTGAATTTTTTGTTAGTCGTGCACAGTGGTTGAGTTAAACGGTACCACTTCACAATAAGAGCCCCTTTTACAAAATATTTATTAACGCTTAATAAAGGAGGTTATTTATAAGTTTGTGAACATTTTGTAAAGCATCAACATTCATTTATAAAGCAGTTGCAAAACACAGTTCATACATTGATGCTGGGTCACTATTTTTCTAGATAAAGTGCTGTACTTTTATGTATTTCTTTGTAATTTATATTTTAATATTTGATAAATTTCACTAAACATTTTCACTTCTTGGTCACGAGATATTACAACTTAGTACATTCTTGCTTTGCAAAGTCTCCACCATGAAAATTAAAGATAACTGAGATTAACATGTCCACCCATGCATGTTGACCTCCTCTCCTCAGAGTGGTGGACTGGTTTGTGTCAGGACTGGGTCTGAAGATGCCTCAGCTTGTTGTTCCACCTAAAGATGCTGCTGAGGTAACTCTTGTCCCACATCATGTTACTCTGATTTTTATACTTTACAAGTGCTTACTTATATTGCATTTCTCTTCAAATTGTACTTTAGACTGCAACCGAAGTCCTGCAGAAAGGTGAGTTTGAACTTCCTGATCCAAAAAACAAACAAACAAACAAACAAATAAATAAAACAATCTGAACTGCAGTTTCTTGCCACAGTTCACAGTTCCATCAACAAATATTTATTAAAGACTAAACAAGAATGCACATCGTCCACTGCCATTCATGCCAGAGTTTTATATATACTGTACTATGATTATTTTACATTACACTGACAAATGTGCAGCTATTATAAAGTTATATATGATCTTATGCAATATCATGAGATGTCGTGCTCGGAGTATGTGTTGTGAATGAACTCTCAGCTACTACCAATCTAAAAATTAGCTCAATGTCTGCAAATTTGACTAAGTTTGAGCCTTTTTTCCTCGATAGCTAAGTTGATTGGTAGCTGTGGTGACCTTTTAAATTGGATTTACTCTAAACATTAACCAGCTGTAGATGTGCAGCCAGTGAGTATTTCCAGAAAGTTTCACTAAAATCTGTTTGGTGGTTCATGACTTATTTTGTTAACAGACAAACTGGGTTGGCTTCAACATTTGATGCTAAAGTTTTAAACGAAACTCTTGCACAGAAAAGTAGCACTTGGAGTTGATGTTGTGAATGCCTTTCTGCCATACAACCAAACCAAATTTAGGTGCAAAAATCAGTAAAATCAATAAAATTATACAAATATAGTAATTTATTGGAGGCCAAACAGTTGTGGAGGCCATCTTGAATTAAATAGACGCCATAAGTTAAATAGTTGTAGATGTACCGGTACATAATGATTAAATCCTGAAAATGTCATTAAAATTAAATACTTGATTTATTAGACATTTTACAGACAGACCGAGAACGTTGACTCCAAATGATTAATGACAAAAATCTTGCACAATTTATATGCATTGCCAAGATGGTGTAGTGGTTAGGGCGTTTGACTTGGGACCCGAAGGACGCGGGTTCGCGTCCCGGCCACTACACATCTTGGGGTGTCTATGAGTGCACACCTATTTCTCCAGCTCCCCGAGCGCCTTCTATGGCTGCTCACTGCACCGCCTGGTAGGTGGTTGGGTTAAATGCAGAGACGAATTTCGTCTGTGTATGGGAAACATACGCAGATGACAAGATTAGACAATTATTATTATTATAATGTATGTTGGGTATCAGTCTCAGCTACTACCACACCAAAGTTTAGCACAATATTCACAACACAGACTGATTTAATTAGAACTATTTTACTGTGTCCTGAGGTCAGTTGGCTGTGACGACCAACTTAAAAAAACTCTACCAGAAATATTCAGTTGTGGATATATCTATTTTGAGAATGTTTCAAATAATGAGCAAAATGTAAATTCGTTAAATAGAACTCCAGTTGGAGGTGTGCTGTTTGTAAAAAATTGCACTTTTGTTTTGCACCATCTTGTTTTTTCCCCCTCATAGTTTTTGGAGAGCCTTTTTGGTCGGACGGCCGGAGCCTAACTCAGTCCCTCTTCTCCTTCTGTTTCAGGGGGGAAGGTGCTGCGAGCCCCTTGAACAGCAGGAGGAGACGGCTGGGGGACGCTCCGGTTCCTACAGATAGATACCAATAACACGTTACAGTGTGGGGAGAACTATAACGATCAGCTCACAGGTTTCAGGCAGCTTTTAATGAGTTTAAACTTGCTCTAATGATCTCAGTACAGTTTTATAAGAAGTATTTTTGACTTACCGGTAATAATGGATGCACTGTTGTTGTTTTTTAGCATAATAATGCTTATTTTTTGTTTGTAACGCTAATTTGCACATTTTGTGGTTAACGGAAGTGTTTGGTCATTGCTGTAGGTGTCAGACTGCATAAAGGATGCTACTTTATTGTGCTTTAATTTATTATAAGGTACACTACATATTCATGTGAGCAGAAAACAAGCAGTGAACTAACAACAACAAAAATTATTGTAAATTGTTCACAAAGTCAAATGTAGTTTCCCGGAAAAAATTAATGAAAGAAGAAATCTTTCTCAACACACCGTACATAATTTTTTTAAATAAGGGTAAAAGGGATGGTCCAGTCATTTTTGAACTGATGTTCGGTCTGATAGTTGTAAATAGCTAAAACCTTATCAGCCGTGACGTCAGTCATAAAGCATGGAGTATGGAGAAAGAGACAAAAGTCCATGTTACTGTAATATAGAAATGTATGTGTGCTGAGCAAAGATAAACTTTGTGTTTATTCACAAAGCAACACAGACATTGTTAGGTTGAGAAAACAGTGAACCTAAACGAACTGCATTAAGCAAAGTCATAAAGCTTTAATATTAGCTAAAGGATCAGATTAAATCAGAGTCAGTCAGAGTTAGAGTCAGAGTCAGAGTCAGAGTCAGAGTACAGTACTTTTGTTAACATTGCACAAGTTTGCACCAGTACAGCGTGAATATGTACGCACAGTCATCCGGAAGAGGGCGAGTAAATAAGCTAAAAATTAGCTTATTTCACACTAGTGTTATTTTTGAAAAAGGGTTGTTTTATAAGCCTGAAAAGCAATAAAATACAGGCACTCATTCAGGTGCGACACCAAGGGGGGCCCAATGGGGGCACCCCCCAAATAAATAAATAAATAAACAAACAAGTGTCCTCCCCAAACTGGCCCCCTTGATCTGACAGTTATGTCGTTTTGAGGCCCAAGCTTTTGCTTGGATTACTTTTTTTTTTTTTTTCCTAGCTAGTTAGGATTAGCATAACATCATAACGTCAACGTAAAAAAATAAAAATATTGTTTTTGGCCAATCAGGAGTTGAAAATGCACATATGTATTTCGTACAAAAATATAAATAACGCTTAAAATTTAGTCCCCCTGAAGAGTCACTCTTGTCTTCAACATTAGAATGCAGTCTTAGGAAGATTTAAGCTATTTTATTTTTATTTTTTCATAAATATAACATTACAAGCTTCAATAAGTTGAGAAGGGACGATGCTTTTCTCATTAAATAATACCAACTGTAAATTAAAAATAAATGCATTTGTCAAATACAGTAACCTGTATTTATGACAACAGCATAAGTTTTGGTGCCACCTCAGGATTTTCTGTGACCCCCACATGACCACCCCATGAAAACCTTTCTGGAGGCACCAGTCTCTCATTTGACTAGCTTATTAGCGTAGCCTGATGAAGACTTTTGTCTCTTTCTTCACGCTCCATGCTCTATGGCTGATGCCACGGCTGATAAAGAGCTAATCACTGATAACTGTTAGACAGAACATCACTTCAAAAGTGACTGAATTATCCTTTTAAGTGGCAGCTAATTTATTCTCGTGTTGTATGAAATCAGCGAATAATGTTTTATCTGAATTTATACCTGATTTGTTGTAGAGGAAATATTTTATTAAAATTTGATCTCTAAGTCTACTTTTTTTTTGTCCTCAAAGAAAGAATGTGACAGTGATTATTTAAAACCATTTTAGGGAATATTTTACACCTTTATTTGACAGTTGATTACAATTAAATAAGCAGAAAATGGTCAACCGGTTCAGTTCAGAATCCACTGAATCAATTCTCAGTGCTTCAAATGAAGCTGACAAATGTAAGAAAAGATGATGCAGTGACATCAGTGCACCAGATCTACTTCATTGTCTTGAACTGTGAACTGTGGTCTGAAGTTGTGGTGTGCTTTGGTTCCTCACTTTGAAAGATTTAGTCATCCAGAGCATCTAGTAAACACATGAGCACTTTAAAGGTGCATTCTGCAGTTTCTGTAGTGCAGTCTGTAAGTTTAAAAAATATATATATTTAACATATTTCTTCACTCTGTCACTATCTCCTGACAGACTGATGTTAGACAAAGTAATCTTTGAAAAAACTATAGTCCCCTTGCTTCTCCAGGTGTTACTAAAAGCATTTCTAAAAAGCCACAGTGACCCGCCGTTAACCAGCCAATAAAAACAGAGTTTGTAACCAGCCAATAAAAACAGAGTTTGTAACCAGCCAATAAAAACAGAGCTTGAATTTGAATCAGCCAATAAAAACAGAGCTTGAATTTGAATTTCAGCAGAGCAAGGGGGAGCAGAGCCATATATGGCTCTGAGGGGGAGGGATCAGAATGATTTGCCTGTTGAAATTTTTTCTGTGCTACGTTCTACAGAAACTGCAGACTGCACCTTTAAAGCAAGTGAAAAGTAAAAAATAAAAGTCCATTGTACGAACTTGTTTACATTGTGTGTGTGAATGATCTGCACGTGCACAGTTATCAAGCAGAGAAGAATCCTGATGCTTTCGCTGGCTCCGTGCACATCTAAACAATTCTAAACTACTGTATGTTATCAATGTTGATCTTAATCACTTTTAAACTGCATGCGTTTGCAAAAAGACAAAAATAATAAAGATGTTGTCTGAGGTTGTGCACTTTGGTCTCTTTGGACCAACGATCTGTTCTGTCTGCAGATCATAGACATGTTGCAATAATTGACCTAATCGGTCCCAAATTTTCTCAGTGCCAGCAGGAACTGTTTTACAAAAGCTGCTATGTTGTGTTTTAAAAACCAGTCTGAGGGCTCGCAATGTGGGGCTAAAACACAGTTTTAACATGCAGCCACAAGGTCAGAGCCACATTAACCAACAAGAGTAAAGAGTAAATTTGACAACAAATTTAAGAATTAATATAAAACATAAACATAAACTGCCTTATTGATCCATTAATCCACCACTCAGTCATGTCAGTTTAACCCTCCTGATGCCCTCAGGTCAAAAGGGCATGCATGGCCCAGGGCCTCAAGGGTCATTTTTACTCAAAGGCAATAAGGGTTTCAAAATGAAGAAAGAAAAAAAACTCAAATTCCCCATTACCGTATGTTTGCAGTGTTCCCTTAATTTATTTCCAATAAGCTGACTGTTACGCCAATTTCTCAGCTTCATCCAAACTCAATCCAGACATGGTGCTGGAGGACGTGGAGTCGGATAACGAGGGCCAGCAGAAATATGAAGACCACATCAAAGTTCCAGAACCATCTGAGTGTCTGAGTCCACATCCAGTCACTATGCAGCAAGAAGAAGAAACACTGAAGAATATTGAGGCGCACACATCAGAGAGTGTGACAAAGATATCTCAGGAAGATGCTGAGACCCAGACGGGTCGCTGGACGCCTTTTATCGAAAGCATCAAGAAGGAGGCTGAAGATGTGGCTTTGGCCAATATGGAGGAAAGGTAAGAAAGGTGTAAACAAAACAACAATGATCACAATTAAATGATAATTATTAAAAGTATCTAAATTGAAAATGTGTATGTTTTTACATTTAAAACTTTAAGTGTCTGCAACCTGTGGCTCTGGAGCCACATTCAGATCTTTGACCAAAACTAACAAAAAATAAACTAATAAAATATATTTGTAGCCACGTTAAGAAAAACTATATCACTTCTTTTGTCCAGTTTTCTGCACTATGAGCGTAAAAATATCTGTAAGTGAACAAAACTATACTGTACAGACAAACATATCAACCTGCTTGTCCTAATAGTTTGTTAGCCTACCACTTTGTTAAGTTAACTTACTGTGTAGTGTTTCTCTGAAAGCCACTCAGAAATTAAACGTGCTTTTAAAATTTGCAACAGGTTTTGCTGAGGAGAAAAACCAGAAAGAGCAATTCTGAAAATACATTTCTTCACTGGGAGTCACTGAAACAAGACGTTCTATATACAAAAATACTCTACACCAGACTCCTTCCACAAAACTTTGAACTATCTTAACCATTCACATTTTAAAAATGTCAGCTTTATTTGGATTAGAGTGATTTTGAAATTTGTAACTTTTATACTTGCGCCAAAAATATTGACGTTATTTAAAAACTAATTCCCATAGAAATACACTGAGACCTCCTTAATTCCTTCAAAAACATTTATGTTGCAACTTTTAGCTTACTGTCACTTTTAGTTTTTAGCCTACAGTTTGCTATTTTTAACTATTAGCTACTGTTTGTTACCGTTAGCTTTTATAGTTTTGCTACTGTAATTGAATAATAAATGATGCTGTTTGTAAGGTATTTAAACACTTACTGAGCCACCATTATTGGATGCGCAGTTTAGCAGACTTTAATCTTGCACAAACTGCCACCAAAGTGCGAGTTCTTCCTTTTTCCGATACTAAATTGTTTTTACTGTGATTAATCAGAAATGTAATTTCACGCTTAGACTTCAATTTATGTTGGTCTACCAAAAAAATAGACCTTTTATTGAAACTATCACAAGAATTACATTAAACATTTGTATCGATATTAGCTCTGATTTAATAACTACGTTGACAAGAATTCAAATTAAAACAAACAGACAATTAAAACTTAACTGTTGGCACATTACTTGACAGATTAATAGCTTATGAAAAATAAGAAATAGGAGGAAGGAGTTCTGGAGCTAAGTTAAGCTAAAGTTGTTTACTTTGAACCAGACTAGGTGACACCGTTTCCCCCACACGAGCAGATTGCTGGGCTCCCGCACGTTCAAACACACCACGGCTCTTTACCTGTTGGAGGTTCGTCTCTTGGAGACAAGAGTGGAGAAGTTTGTGGACACACACGTGGATGGGTTTGTCCAGTGGCCGTCCAGTTGGACTTCAGCGTGAGTGTGCTGATTCACGATACGAGGAACTCGCCTCCCTCGGCAGGGACCAACGGTCGAGCGCACAGACTGACTTTCAAAATAAAACTTTAGAAAACAAATTCTTCCAGAACAGTGACAGGATCACAGTAAGGCTTTGCTATGATCCTAGCGGAGACGTGGGTCGTTGACATATGACCGGGCCGACTCCAGCTTTCCCAGGGAAGAGAAACAGTTGCAAGTAGTTCTCCTCCAAAAACTAACTTCCAAATAGGAAGTGCCCATTATATGGGGGAGGTGGGGTCTCCCCACCTCCTCAACGGCTACAGGCTGGTTAACAAAATAAAAGATGGAAGTATGATCCCATAGGCAGAAAGTCTCTTGACGGACAACAGGAAAACTGTTTACATAAACAGCCAGGTGGCCTGCTTGCAAGCACAGAAAATGTTATGGCTAACTTCATAGACAAAACAGAGAAGGCTGCAAGAGAACAGCTCTTACCCTGACTTCTGCCTTAGCGACAGAGTCTTGCTTGCTTTGCAGAAATAAAACCAGTAGAAGGCCAAAGCTCATGAAAGTAACAGATCATCATTAAAAATGATAAAAATATACTGTAGATCAATTCTGAATTAACACACATTAAAGAGAAAGTTCAATCTGATTAATTAGTGTCCATTAATTCATAATAATTGTTAAAATATATAAGTGTCCATCTGTCTCCTTGAGAGCTTCAAGAAGGTGTAACACTTAGAGTTTCAGAGAGATGTGGAGAGGTGTACTTGAAGGTCAAGACAGAGGCCTATATCACTACAGTCCCCCTTTTTGGAAGTCATCGCCTGTCCTTGGGGATGAGTTCCAACACGAAACGATACCACCGAATGTCTCTGACCTCTATGTAATCCAGTAAGTGGAAAAAAAAAATTCAAAAATATACTCCCATAATGTTTTTGGAAATTCCATACTGTTCGTAGGTAATCCCATTGCGGCAAGCTTTTAATCCTTTGGAAAACATAGTCTGTTAACCCATGGAGAACTGAGTCTGTGATCCCTTGGAAAACAAAGTCTTATAATCCACAACGGTAAATCCACAACGATGGGGTTATTGATTTCATCAGCACCAATGGTTTTTAATCAGCATGTAGAGGGGATCCCTCGATTGAAGCAGAGGAGGCGGGCCTTGGATGAAGGTTGAAGACCAACGTTGGATCAGCAGGTCCCCACATCGAAGGTTGCAGGCTGGATGGCTTCCAGTCGGTGCCACCCTGGTTCAATGTGTCATGCAATTATGTGGTTTTAGGTGGGCTTATGATAGGGATTCTACATTAAGCCTTACCTATATGCACCTGGTATGTAAGCTATCATGGATTAGATCAGCTACAATTACCAATTAAGGGGTGGATCAATGCTGTAAAAATCAGAAATAGGGATCTATACCTATAGAAATGTGGAGGGCTTCTGTAACGAAGGCCTCTTCATTCAAACTATTCCTCCATTCATTATTTAGTTTAGGTTAAACTAAAATAAAAAATGAAACTAGTTTGGTCTAAATGTCTGTTGTCTTTTAGACGAACGACGCAAGATTTGGTATTCCCTATAAATTTTGAAGTCTATGGCGAGACTCATCAAAATGAATAGATCTAGAATAGAAACGATCGAATCGGTTCTACCTAAATGATTGGGAGATCAGTGTAGATTATAGTACCTTAAGTAGTATTAATCTACTATGACTCATCAAAGATTGAGATCTTTAACAAAATGAACAGCATGTTGGCATAGTTAAAATCCATTTAAGTCTTCAACTTATCAACAATCAAAACCTCTTTTGGCTGGGAGTGTTCAGAAAACAATAACAACTTCAATAACAACAAAAGTAGCAATCAAGCAACTAAAAACAACGTTTCACCACGTCAAACTCACTCTGGTCGTCAGATTCCAATGTGTCACACACGAGAAATACAGTCTAAACTGATTAGTTTATTTACTAACCTGTGCTTGGACGACCTTGTTTTCCCATGAAGTCTGTGAGTTTGCGAGATCTTTGTCATTTGTGGGGTTATTGAAATCTTTGTCCTTGACATGGGCATGACCTAACATCACCCCCCTGTGGTCATGAGGGACCACGCGCACGGGTGTGGACGTCCGTCCATGGGCACGAGTTAGGATGCCATTGTTTAGTTTAAGCTGTTCGCGCAGTTTATGGGGAACCTTGTACAGGAACCTTATAGGTCTCGGCCAACGTACCTCTGTACGTTTACCTCTTTCTGCGTAATGCAGGTGTGTCACAACTGTCGGCGCCGTCGCAGGCGTGTCTCTGTCGTTGTGATGTATGTCTTCCCACTTCATGAATGAAGAGGTGCTCTTTGAGTCTGTAAGAACTATGTCATCTCTGAGTAGTTCTAGATTCAAATGCTCTTGAACCAAGGTTTCATTGAACGCTTGGCTGATAACTGAATTACCTGTCCCAGAGGACAGCACAGCGTTCTCGGTGCGTGATCCTTGGACCTCTACACCGTCCTCTACCTGTGGTAGGAAGTGTGAGTCTGCCCCCCTTTTGTTCGAGGAGGGGTCCTCAAAATCTGTAACAATGAAGTCCAAGTGACTGTCAGCGTGTAGTAGACTGTCACCTTGTGGGCTCAGATGTCCTTGAACCAAGACTTCACTGAAAGCTTGGCTGTTTGCCGAATTACCTGTCCCACAGGACAGTACAGCGTCCTCGGTGTGTGATCCTTGGATCTTTACACCGTCTTCTACCTGTGGTAGGAAGTGTGAGTCTGCCCCCCTTTTGTTCAAGGAGGGGTCCTCAAAATCTGTAACAATGAAGTCCAAGTGACTGTCAGAGTGTTGTAGACTGTCACCTTGTGGGCTCAGATGTCCTTGAACCAAGACTTCACTGAAAGCTTGGTTGTCTGCCGAATTACCTGTCCCACAGGACAGTACAGCGTCATCGGTGTGGGACCCATGGATCTCCACACCATCTTCTACCGGTGGTAGGTAGTGTGCAGTGAGCGCTGAAGGTGTCAGCTCGCAGAGGAGGTCCTCGTGATGGGCCAGAGTCTGGTCCACCTGTTGAGTCTCCTCTGTCTCACCTGTAGTTGAAGGTTCACTTACCGGGTCTGCGGTCTCGGTTGGGGAATCCCATGTGACCTCAGCGGTACCTGTTGTTAGACAGTCAGTGTCCTGACCTTGAGGAGGTACCACGATTGGCAGTGGACTGCTCACTGTGGTCCACATTGTCTGATTGCCATAATTTATAATCGCTTCAAAGCGATTTATAAAATCTTGGCCAACCACAAATGGAGTCTGGAGTGAGTCAAGTTCAGACACATATACCGGATGGTATAGTGACATTTCGCCAATCTGCATGTGAACCATGGCTATTAGGGATGTGCTCGTCTCTGCGAGGCCTTCTTGTTCACCATAAGTGTATTTCACAAAGGGTATTTGCCTGCCAACATCGTTAGCGGCGGTCCTTAGCTCCTCAAACAGTTCGGCAGACATGGTAGACACGTCTGAGCCGCTAACCAGGAGCGCTTCTTGCTCTAGGACCCCTTCCAATGTGAGTGGGAGGTAAGCTCTCTTAGCTTTACCCCTTCTTACAAAGTGACACAGAAACCGTTCAGGTTTTTCCACACGTGTCTGTGTACGTGTGACTCTGTCTGTGTAATCGTCGTCGCTGTCAGCATCATGATGGCTGTCTGCCTCATGACCTTCAGGATGTGGATTCTCAGCAATTTGTTTGCTGTCAGTATTTATGTCAGTGTTGACGTTGTTGTTGTCAACTGTGTGCACTGAGTTGTTGCAAAAGGCAGTGCGGCGCGTCGCTTCGTCAGGTTGAACAACGTCGTTTGTGTTATCATCAAGGACAACGTCACACGTTATGTCAGCTTGGTCAACCACTGTAACATTCAAATCATTTGACAAACAACTCACAACCTCAGTCACGTTCTCGCGCGGAGGCGCCGTTTCCATAAACTGGAGCATGTGTGACTCTTTGCATGTCTCGAACTGTGCAGTTCGAGGGCCTGGGGCAGGAGGGCCGCTTCTCGGGGGTACATGTCGGGACAGACCATTTTTCAAAGGGTCACGGTTCCCAGACATCAACTTCTCTCGAAGTTCACCCACTGTGAGACCTAGGTGAGAACTCTTTTGGTTCGATCTGAACCATCTCGGTTCATCTAGAGAGCGAACATCTGCCTTTTGTGGTTCATTGCTCATCACAGGGCTTTCAACCTGAGACGAAAGAGGAGCAGCCTCAAAAACTGACGCAGCATATTGTCTTATCACTTCCATAGAATCTTTTTTGCAATCAACCAGAAAACGAACACATTTCATTTGAAAAGGCATAAGATTCATAATGAAAAGACGTTTAAACTCAACATTTTCCTCCAATCCAGGGACAGTTTTGTCCTTTGTGCAAGCAGAGAGGAGTCTGTCGTAAAACACCAGGGGATGTTCACCTGGTTCCTGAAGGACGTTCTTTGCAGCTAAGTGCCTATCAAAGGATGCACCTGTTAGAACGTCCATCTTTTTACTGATTTTCTGTGAAAAATCAAGGACAGTCGGGCTTATATCACAGTGGACAGTCTCACCATGTGATGCCAAGGTGTGAAATTAAATAAAAAATCAGTGATTCCTATTCATTTGTCGACCTGCGACAAGGTCAAACAAAATTGGCTGTGGTTTGTGTGATTTTGTGAAAATCAAGACAAAAGAAGCCTCATGTGTGTCATTTTAAACTTGCAGTTTAAAAACAAAACAGGGACAGAGCGCTAGTTATGCACAGAATTGATGATAAAAGTGTCAGATTTTATCAAAAACAGACATGTCTGTATTAAATCTGCGTAACTGTTCTGCCATCAACAGTTGATCTCATGTGAAAATCAAAATAAAGTGTGCTGTGAGTACAATATTTCAAAATGAGTCCCGTTTAAAACAGGAACATTGAACATGTACAAATTACAGGAAGACTGCGTCTTCTAATGTAACCAGCAGGGGTCACAGCGCTGGAAGTGAGTTTATCACAGCGACTGTAATTTCTCTATCTGACCGCTATAGAGGCGCTGTTATCACCAGTGAGCGCAGCCGTAGCTTTCAGCCCACACAGACATCCAACACGGATGAAAAGCATCAATCAGACAGATCTAAAGCGTAACGTGATAAGCTCTAGAACCCAGGCTCACAAAAACGAAATCATGTGAGCAAAATCGGTTGAACTGTGAAACCATTTAAACTGCGTTTAAAAGAAATAAGGTCGGTCCTCATAAAACCGGCAAAATCGGCGTCACGTGACCTGGTCACATGGCGATCGGCAGTTTTCAGAGCAACCGGCTCTGTCCACCCACTAAAATCTCAAAAACACCGCGATTAAACAGTCTTTTTAATGACAGTAATGGACAAACAAGCACGGAAACTCGTCAGGGACAAGTAGCTGAAGTGAAAAGTGACGAGGAGCGGGGCTTCACCCACTGCGCATGCGTCAACACATACAGCGTAATCGACCAATCACAGCGAAGACAGAACTGTAGTTCTAAAACCCAAGTGTTCATGGGAAATTGTGTCTTCCAAACCTAACGCCACCCACTAGTGACGTGCCGTTCGAGCGGTGTGTTCACGGACCTGCGGTCGGTCGAACAAAAGCGTGGAACGGTCTTTTCAACGTTCTAAAACAGTCATAAATATCGCAAAACACCGCGGTTAAGCCAGTCTTCGACGATATTACGTGCATAGAACTCGAACAAAACAAATAAACTGTTAGAAATGTGTGCAAAAATGAATCTGACAACCAGAGTCTACAGAAACCAACGTTCTTGAACGCGACACACAATGGACCAATCACAGCGTTTTAAGCAGCCATCTTGTCGGTACCGTTTAGCATTAGCTCGGCTCAAAGTACTGGACTCTCTTCCACAAAATAAACGTATTTTTACACCGCAGAAAATACCGTCAATGAGCTAAAACACAACCAAGCTAACTCTCACGCCCCCAGGGGAGGCAGCACTCTAACTGTGTACAACAACGGACTTTACGTCAAACGGAACCGGAATACATCCGGTCCAAACTAGCGGAGTGGGTTTTCCCGAACCTCGGCAAACACGTTGTAACAGATTAGGTAAAAATGGAGCAGCAAATGTGTGACACAGCTTCAACAGAAAATCGCAGATGTAATAGAATGAAACAGGATCGTGACTCGGCGGTCACAACAATGAAAGATGCATGCAGCCTCGTGACACGTAATGAAACGTCTCACAAGCACAGACAAAACATTTATCACGCACCCGCTCCAAGCATACGCTCAAATGTGAATGAAAAATAATTCTAACGGGAAAATAATCCAGACAATGCCACAATTAGCAACTCCCGGACACTCACCAGCCAAAACTATTCTTATAAGCCCAAAACCAGGATGCAAACTAATGCCAACAAACACCGTTAACAAAAATAAGCTACACCAAACAACTTAATAAACGTTCCAGGAACTCGGACGAGCCACCAATTGTAATTGAATAATAATGATGCTTGTAAGGTATTTAAACACTTACTGAGCCACCATTATTGGATGCGCAGTTTAGCAGACTTTAATCTTGCACAAACTGCCACCAAAGTGCGAGTTCTTCCTTTTTCCGATACTAAATTGTTTTTACTGTGATTAATCAGAAATGTAATTTCACGCTTAGACTTCAATTTATGTTGGTCTACCAAAAAAATAGACCTTTTATTGAAACTATCACAAGAATTACATTAAACATTTGTATCGATATTAGCTCTGATTTAATAACTACGTTGACAAGAATTCAAATTAAAACAAACAGACAATTAAAACTTAACTGTTGGCACATTACTTGACAGATTAAATGCTTATGAAAAATAAGAAATAGGAGGAAGGAGTTCTGGAGCTAAGTTAAGCTAAAGTTGTTTACTTTGAACCAGACTAGGTGACACCGTTTCCCCCACACGAGCAGATTGCTGGGCTCCCGCACGTTCAAACACACCACGGCTCTTTACCTGTTGGAGGTTCGTCTCTTGGAGACAAGAGTGGAGAAGTTTGTGGACACACACGTGGATGGGTTTGTCCAGTGGCCGTCCAGTTGGACTTCAGCGTGAGTGTGCTGATTCACGATACGAGGAACTCGCCTCCCTCGGCAGGGACCAACGGTCGAGCGCACAGACTGACTTTCAAAATAAAACTTTAGAAAACAAATTCTTCCAGAACAGTGACAGGATCACAGTAAGGCTTTGCTATGATCCTAGCGGAGACGTGGGTCGTTGACATATGACCGGGCCGACTCCAGCTTTCCCAGGGAAGAGAAACAGTTGCAAGTAGTTCTCCTCCAAAAACTAACTTCCAAATAGGAAGTGCCCATTATATGGGGGAGGTGGGGTCTCCCCACCTCCTCAACGGCTACAGGCTGGTTAACAAAATAAAAGATGGAAGTATGATCCCATAGGCAGAAAGTCTCTTGACGGACAACAGGAAAACTGTTTACATAAACAGCCAGGTGGCCTGCTTGCAAGCACAGAAAATGTTATGGCTAACTTCATAGACAAAACAGAGAAGGCTGCAAGAGAACAGCTCTTACCCTGACTTCTGCCTTAGCGACAGAGTCTTGCTTGCTTTGCAGAAATAAAACCAGTAGAAGGCCAAAGCTCATGAAAGTAACAGATCATCATTAAAAATGATAAAAATATACTGTAGATCAATTCTGAATTAACACACATTAAAGAGAAAGTTCAATCTGATTAATTAGTGTCCATTAATTCATAATAATTGTTAAAATATATAAGTGTCCATCTGTCTCCTTGAGAGCTTCAAGAAGGTGTAACACTTAGAGTTTCAGAGAGATGTGGAGAGGTGTACTTGAAGGTCAAGACAGAGGCCTATATCACTACACTAC
>JBBPBX010083334.1:0-15548 GCA_038048925.1 Garcialebias charrua | reverse complement strand
AATCATTGTGAAAAGAGGCCGAAAGGTTGCAGTTTTACTCGCACCAAATGTGGTGGATGCACTGACTTTATTGGCAAGTAAGAGAGAGACATGTGTTGTTTTACAAACAAACTTATTTCTATTTGCAAGACCTAAATCAATGAGTCACTACAGAGGACAGGACAGTCTGCGTGTTCATGCAAGCCAGTGTGGAGCATAGCACCCAGAGTTCCTCAGGTCAACACAACTACGGAAACATGTAGCCACGCTCTCACAAGTCTTGAACTTAAAAAACAATGAACTTGACCAGGTTGCAGACTTCTTGGGCCATGACATCCGTGTTCACAGGGAATTTTACAGATTACCAGCTCCCCCAACACAACTGGCAAAGATATCCAAGCTACAGGTTGAAAAAAATATGGAGGAACTTTTTTTTTAAATAAAGTATTTAAAAGTGTAACACAGATTTATACAATATTAATACATAATACAGAAAGGTACATACCCCAGATACTGGTAGCATACTGGTTATTTAACCAGTATGTATATTTTGTACCAGACTATTCTATAAAATGACATGTTATCTTGTACTCAATTGGTATGTACCTGGTACCTATGCAACCTGGCTTTATAATGAAATGACTAATAACCTAGTTGCCTGGTATGTACCGAGGTCTTTGTTACAATCAAAAAAATGTGTTCAATAAAAAAACAACTGGACTTTTATTTGTAGCAGAAGACGTTTCGCCCTTCATCCAAAAGGCTTTCTCAATTCTAAGAGAAGAGACCTGTCCAGGTGTCCCTGTGATGGACTGGAGACTTGTTATTATTATAACTTGTCAGTTATTATTATTATTATTATTATTATTATTATTATTATTATTATTATTATTATTATTATTATTATATTACTTAAAAATGTGTTCCTGTGATGGACTGGAGACCTGTCCAGGTGTCCCTATGATGGACTGGAGACTTGTCCACGTGTCCCTGTGATGGACTGGTGACTTGTAAATGTGTCCCTGTGATGGACTGGAGACTTGTAAATGTGTCCCTGTGATAGACTGAGACTTGTCCAGATGTCTCTGTGTCCCCCTTCAATGTAGCCAGTCCAAAGTTGGACAGATTCTGGAAAAAGCAGCAATATCTGATCCTAATATGTCAGACACAAGTTTCCCTGTTTTTCCCAGCACTTCAAAATGTTGCTTTTCTCCTGACACAAGGAATATTGGAGAAAACACATTTAAAACATAAGGCAAAGCAGTCTGCATTCTATCATGAAATCTCAAGTGGAGTTTGCTATTTATGAGACTGAGCTGAATGCAGCACCTCAGACTGAGGAAGTCTTTATTTAGGGCCTTGTCATCAAATTTATCAGTGAACTTAAAAGGTATGTGGAGCTTTATTAGTGTTAACAAAAAATACAATTTTTCCTATTTATATAACTAGGTTGAGGAATCTTAGCAAATAAATCCTTTGCAAAATATGACTTTCTTTTGGAATATCGAGGTGAACTGATCACCAAGGAGGAATGTGAGAGGAAGCAACAGGTTTGCAATGAATCGATGAAAGTGTTTTTGTTTGAATTGTACTTTGATGTAAAAACTGTAAAAAAAACTTTGTCGAGGAAGTCTTCTTTTATAAGACTGAGCTGAACATAGCATGTAAGACTGAGGAAGTCATTCGTCCGAAACACGTCTTCAGTCTGAGGTGCTGCATTCAGCTCAGTCTTATAAATAACACCCTCTCACAGTGGATCAACCAGTTTGCAGGTCCTCCTTGATCATGAGAGCAGCTGGTTTTGGCTGTTCAGCAAACTCGTTGATCCACTGTGAGAGGGTGCTATTTATAAGACTGAGCTGAATGCAGTACCTCAGACTGAGGAAGTATTTATTTATAAGACTGAGCTGAGTACAGCATCCAAGACTGTGGAAGTCATTTGTCCGAAAGGTTTCCTCAATCTGAGATGTTGCATTCAGCTCAGTCTTATAAATAGCACCCTCTCACAGTGGATCAACCAATTTGCTGATGACAGCCAAAACCAGCTGCTCTCATGATCAAGGAGGACCTGCAAACTGGTTGATCCACTGTGAGAGGGTGCTATTTATGAGACTAAGCTGAATGCAGCACCTCACACTGAGGAAATCTTTATTTATAATACTGAGTTGAATACATTATCTCCAGACTTGGACAAAAGACTAAACATTTCCAGTTTTTTTTTTTTGCTTTTCTTTGTGTTGTTTTTTTGAATGTCCTGAGGACCAGACTTAGCTTTTTTGATTATTCTACTAGAATTATTGAGCATTCATCAGGGTATTTTAATTTTAGTATGTGTCTTGTTCAACAAGCTTTCTAGTGTTTTATGTTTTCATGTAACAAATGTGATGCCCTGTGATAAACTTGCGAACCGTGAAAGGTGCACCCCGCCCCTTGCCCTATGATTGCTGGATATGGGCACCGGCGACCCCCGTGACCCAAAATGGAAGAAACGGGTAAAGATAATGGATGGATGTAGAAAATGGGCAATGTTTAGGCTGATGGTCCTCCTTGATCATGTGAGCAGCTGGTTTTGGCTGTCATCAGGAAGTCTTTATTTATAAGACTCAGCTGAATACAACATCTCAGACTAAGGAAGTCTTTATAAGACTGAGCTGAATACAGCATCTCAGACTGAGGATGTCTTTCGTCACTCGTAAGTTAGGGATAACCTGTACTTTACAGTGGGTTGTGGTGAACCGTGTAAAAAAAGTACAATTTTGTTTTAGAAATATGTACAAGTTTATAATGTTAATGTTTTATAATATGTAAATATGTCATCTCAGACTGAGGAACTCTTTCATCGCTCGTAAGTCGGGGATCACCTGTACTTTACAGTGGGTTGTGGTGAACCGTGTAAAAAAAGTACAATTTTGTTTTAGAAATATGTACAAGTTTGTAATGTTAATGTTTTATAATATGTAAATATGTCATCTCAGACTGAGGAACTCTTTCGTCGCTCGTAAGTCGGGGATCACCTGTACTTTACAGTGGGTTGTGGTGAACCCTGTAAAAAAAGTACAATTTTGTTTTAGAAATATGTACAAGTTTGTAATGTTAATGTTTTATAATATGTAAATATGTCATCTCAGAAGTCTTTCATCGCTCATAAGTCAGGGATCACCTGTACTTTACATTGGGTTGTGATTAACCCTGCAGAAAAAGTAAAATTTTGTTTTAGAAATATGTACAAGTTTGTAATGTTAATGTTTTATAAAATGTAAATATGTCATCTCAGACTGAGGAACTCTTTCGTCGCTCGTAAGTCGGGGATCCCCTGTACTTTACATTAGGTTGTGATTAACCCTGCAGAAAAAGTAAAATTTTGTTTTAGAAATATGTATATAATGTTAATATGTTTTATAATAATGTAAATATGTCAACAGAATTTAAGTTTTTATTTTATTTTATTTGAAACATTTAAGTTTTATTTTATTTTAAACATTTGAAGATTTGTTAGTGAATATAAATAAAGTATGTGCCTAATTTGTTTAATAAAATCAGTTCAAAAAACTGTTCTCCTAATGCAGTGTCCTGTCACATTTGTGTGTTTTATGTTAATTTTATGTTAAGTAGGCGGAGTTTAAATGTCCCTTTAAAGACCCCATAATGCATGTTTGTCCTCCTGTCACATTTGTGTGTTTTATGTTAATTTTATGTTAAGTAGGCGGAGTTTAAATGTCCCTTTAAAGACCCCATAATGCATGTTTGTCCTCATAAACCACATTTTTTGACGTCCTTGTAAACCACACTGGAGTCTGGGTGGTAAAACGTGCTGTGAAGCTCCTATCGGAAAGCTAAAGTGACCCAAATTTTTTTCAAAATTTTTAGAGTGCTCTGAGCTTGGTCCCAGGTCGCTAGGACCTCGGGAAGGGGTAGACCCCGTATTACACCTTCGGGCGGGTTTGGCGAAAAAGTCCGGCTAAACCACATTGACAAACCTGTGTGTGTGTGTGTGTGTGTGTGTGTGTGTGTGTGTGTGTGTGTGTGTGTGTGTGTGTGTGTGTGTGTGTGTGTGTGTGGAGGGGGGTTGTCGAGGACGGAAAGAGGCAAATCCAGAGTCCTGAAATGATGACAGAATGTTTATTCAGCTGGGCTCCTCTGAAAAGTCCGTGGAATTCCTCAGTAGAAAGTTTGGGAGGGTGAGAGTGTTAGGTTTACAAAACTTCTACAGGCGTGTTGATATAAGATGGCCTGTCAAGGCCAGTTAGGGAGCCGAATTTCAGATAAACATGATTGTTTTGGGGACAGGCAGAACTTTAATGACATCTACCTTCAGTCTGTGTTGGTCCACTCGCTTCCGAAATGTCCAAATTAAAATGACCATACCAATGGAACGTGCCTGAGAAAATCCCAGAGATGTAATCCATTCAGCCAAAAGTCTGGGTTCTCGAGACATGAACCAAGCCATCATGTAAGACAGGCAGCCTGACCAGGTCCAGATTTGCTGCCGATGTCTTCCTTGTTTGTTGATAGACCAGGAACCAGCCGAATCCAAAAAGCAGGAACCAGTTATCATAAATCCAATTAAGTATGCGTCCTTAAGATCCACAGATGACAGCAGAGATAGACACGTCATCAAGTCTTCCAAGTCGATGAGATATCCAGCTGTATTCATGCCAACAGGACAAATCGGTTCGCCTACAGCCTGTCTTCGCTTTGAAGAAATGTTATCAGTTGTGTTGAGGGACCAACTGACCAAATTGAAGTCCATAGTTATGCTTCAGAAGGTTTTGAGGCTCTCAGACAGTTCCACAGACAAGACAAAGCAAAAGCAAAGTGGAGACCGAGAGGAGACGTCCGCCCTTGAGAAGAGGAAGTGTTGAATGAAATTTAATGGTGTTACCTCAAAATAAATAGATATATCTCACTAACTTTAGAAGACAATGCTTTTTTTAGGAAAATCTGTAAATATAGTTACCATATTTTCCGCCGTACACTTCTCACCCCCGTATGAGTCGCATCAGTCCAAATATGTCTAATAAAGTGGGAAAAAACATAAATATGTTGCTTTGCCACATAAGTTGCATCTATTATGCGTCACTGCTGACAACCTGGAAATGTCAACCAGTGTTGTGCCAATAATCAATTGGCTGCCAAATGACGACCGCAGGAGCATGTACGGGAGGACTTTTAACAATAACTGATAAAGATTAACACTTAAAAACAATTATTTGTTTGCTCGACATTAGAGTAAAGGTGTGTCTCAGTCTAACTCAGGGGTGGGCAATTATTTTTTCCATGGGGCCACAAGAGAAATAGAAAATATTGTGGGGGGCCGGGCGAAATGACATAATTCAATACTGCATATTAATAGTATTTCTTTATTAAAAGCAGTAAATATCATTGTTTAGACAAACTGGTAAAAGTATTAGTTATGATTAATCAACAAAATAAAAAGCATGAGTGGACATTTTTGAGGGCTAACGTTGTCTTGTGACTTGACAACAATGCAATCATGCACATTGCGCATGTCTTGATTTACATATTGCATCATTTTGTACGTGAATTTTAAAAAGACATCAAAATTAAAGCAATGCAGTCCACAAATGAGGTAAAATTAGAAACTATTTTTTTGTTGTAACTCCCCTTACGGGGGCCGGTCAGAGTCAACCAAAGGGCCGCATGTGGCCCTGGGGCCTTACAATGCCCAGGTCTGGTCTAACTTATCCTTAATAATTGGCCTTTGACCATCAAATCAGCTGCATTTCACCTGGGTGGCGAAATGCAGCTGATTTGATGTTTGCTCCAGGAGTTCTGGAGCGAGACAAAGGTGGCTTTGTATGGCAAGCCAAGTGTCTCATTAATAGCCACTTTTACCTATTAATGAGACACTTGGCTTGCCATTATACTCGAGGGCCCTCTAGTGGCTGAAAATAGTAGTGTACAATATTTTCCATGTCAGAATGAATGAAATCAACAGAGCTCAGGCAAAAATTGGTTAATAAATATGGGGGAAAAACATAAATACATCGCTTCCCTGTATAAGTTGCAGGGCATGCAAATGTATGCAAAAAGTTGTGACTTATATAGCAAAAAATTCTGTAATATAACTTAAAAAAAATTTTTTTCTTGTGACATATGTGAACAGTTTTAAAATGACAATTAAAACTGAAAGTTATGCACCATAACTCATGTTCCCTGAAGGAAGGGAACGAGGTGCAACATACTTGCTATGGGAATTGTGCCCCCGCGCGATTACCTGAAGGAATACATTCACGCCTTTACGGCTAGGGCGTCAGCGTCGCGCCAGAGGCCCCGCCCTCTGGGTATTTAAGCGGCTGACGCCCATCCATCTTTCTCCAAAATTGCACTTCACCGAGCTTTCAGCATTGAAAGGGCCAGATATGTTGCACCTCGTTCCCTTCCTTCAGGGAACATGAGTTATGGTGCATAACTTTCAGTTCCCTTTCAGTCAAGTTCTCTCGGTGCAACATACTTGCTATGGGAACGTAATTCATTCACGCCCTTGAAATGCTCAGCAAAATGCATGTGAGAACATCATCCTAAAAAGAAAGGCATCTCCCAGCTGCTTTCTACAAGGAATGTAGAGAGCACATGCTAAGAAGAAAAAATGTCACATGTAAAGAATATCAACGTGATGTTTCAACTGGGCATATATATATATACAACACCAGCTAGAGACAGCCTAAGCGTGGTCCACTAGTGTGAGTACTCATCACCTCCTTTTTTCTCCCTGGAGCATCCTGAGAAAGAGGAGGAGCAATGGACCCACTACGTCACAAGAAATTGGGTGACAAATGTGGAGGTAGAAAACCCATCCTTACTAGAAAACCTTTTTTTTTACATATATAGGGCACGACTGATAAGTGGATCCCATTCTGATGTTGGAGATGTTAGAGAGAGGGGAAACCCTTCCATTAAACATCTCCTAGGCAAAACATAAACACCAAGGGGTACCCTTGTGTATGTTGTTGCTGTTTGTTTTGGGACAAAGTGACCAAAGCCTTAGGCTCTCAGCCAGATCCCTTCAGAGGCCAGGCTGAAAGTTGCCATAACCCTGGACGTGGGTGTAGAAGCTGCCCACGTGCCTGAGTCAGCAGGTCCCTGTGAGGAGGCAATTGCCATGGTATCCCTGATAACATTGAGATCAACTCCGGGAACCACAGTTTCTGTGGCCATCTGGGGGCTATGAGAATCAGGGAGAGGGCTCCCTGGCATACCCGTTCCAATGTCGCCCCGATCAGAGGGACAGGTGGAAAGGCATAGTAGAGCACCCCTGCTGGCCAGTCATGTGCCAGAGCATCCATACCCAATGGTGCGTCTGCTTCCCTCAAGGAGAAGTAGAGGTCACAGTGTGAGCTAGCTCTGCAAGCGAACAGGTCCATAGAGGCTCTCCCAAATCGTGACCAGACCTGTTCCACAAGCCGTGGGTTTAGGCTCCATTCTGACACCAAAAGAGGCCCTCTTGAGAGGGCATCTGCTCCATAATTCAGATCACCAGGCACATGAGTTGCCTAAGTGACAAGATTCTTGGAGCATACCATGTGAGCATCCTTTGTGCCAGTCCGGGGAGGGCCCGGGACCTTGTCCCTCCCTCTCTGTTGATGAAGGACACTGTGGTCCTGTTATCTGATTTCACCAGGATATTCAAACCGTCAGTAATCGTCAAGTTTATTAGCAGGAAGTTAAAAAACAATGTAATTATGCAAGCAAAAAAACTGAAGGGAACAAACGTTTACATAAATGAACATCTAACCAAAAAAATGGAAACATTGCACGTGAAGCAAGGTTGTTAAAAAAACAGAACAAAATAGTATCAACATGGACAAGAAATGGATACATCTTTATGAAAACATTGGAAGGGTCTTAGCCTAAAATGATAAAAGAACTGAAGGATCTGGATGAACTCAGGAGATGACAAATTACAAATCAATGAAACAACTCACACACAAAATGGACGTAATATACAGTGAAATGAACAAATACATTAGAACATGACAACATACGAAGACTCAGAACCTAAAATATATAATGTTAAAAATGTGATTGATACAAAAAAATTCCTGTAATAAAAGATAGCAAATATTATAATGAAGAGAAGTTTAATGACATCAATATAACAAATGGAGTTCTCTCTATTATTCACTTTAATAGCAGAAGTATAAATGCAAATATATCCAAAATAACAGATTACTTAAAACAGTTAAATAGAACTTTTACGATAATAGCACTGTCAGAGACATGGCTCAATGATGATAACACAAGTAATATTCACATTGAAGGGTATGAATTATATCATTGAACAGAAATAATAAAAAAGGTGGTGGAGTCGCTCTATTTGTTAATAATGAAATAAAATGTAAATTAAATAGTGAAATGTCAATAATAGTTGATAATATTATGGAAATGATAACAATAGAAATAATAAACAAAAACGATAAAAACATAATAATAAGTTGTGTATATAGATCACCAGGATCAAATATAGAAATATTCACTGATAAAATCTTGGAGCTATTGGAGAAGAGTTTTAATAAAAAAGTTTTTTTGTGTGGAGACTTTAACATTGATATGGGAAATAAAACAGATTCAAATAACATCAGCACATTTATAAACTCAATGTACAGTTTAAATATGTATCCATTGATATCAAAGCCAACAAGAATTACAACTCATAGTGCCACAATAATTGATAATATTTTCACAAATATAACAAATGGGGATGTGATAGGTGGTATCTTAACGACCGACTTAAGTGATCATTTACCAGTTTTCACACTCTATAAAAATGATCAAAGCATCACAAAAGCAGTTACAACGAAGAAAAAGATCATAAACACGTCAAAAAAGTTTTGGAAAAATTAAAAGAGGATCTAGATAAACAAGACTGGAATGAAGTGTATGTTGATGATGTGAACAGAGCATATGATGAGTTTATGAATATCTTGGAAGCTCTGTATGAAAAGAATTGTGTGCAAACAAATTACACAAAGAGAAATATGGTTGACCAACCATGGATGACAAAAGGGTTGAGAAATGCTTGTAAAAAAAAAAAATAACTATTTGTATTCATGTTTCTTGAAATTGCGAAGTCAGAACGCTGAAGAAAAATATAAAAAGTATAAAAATAAATTAGTAGGGATTATAATAATAATAATAATAATAATGAATTCCATTTATAATGCACTTTTCATTAATAAAAATCTCAAAGTGCTACAAAGTGTAACAAAGCAAAGATCAAAATAAAACAAGTGATAAAATCAAATAAAATCAATAATAATATCGACTAAGATCAAAGATAAAATCATGTGGATGCAGATTAGGCTTGCTTAAAAAATAAATAAAATAAAACAAGTGATAAAATCAAGTAAAATCAATAATGATATCAGCTAAGATCAAAGATAAAATCATGTGGAGGCAGAATAGGCTTGCTTAAAAAGAAAGGTCTTTATCCTGCTTTTAAAGTCAACCAGTGACTATAAGGAAGCATAAGAAAGAATATTATAGTAAATTATTAGATAAAAGTAATGGTGATATGAAAGCAACATGGCGAGTAATGAATAGTGTTCTGAAGAATCATAAAGCAAAAACTGGTATTTCAAAATATTTTGTAAAAGACAACGATGAAGTTCATGATGAAAATGAAATTGTAAATGGATTTAATCAATATTTTGTGAATGTTGGATCAAGCCTTGCAGCTAAAATACCAAAAGTAGATAATAATGTGAGCCATTCAATTACAGGTTGTGCAAACAGTATTTTTCTAAATGGAACTAACAAAGAGGAAATAATGAATGTAGTAAAAAATCTTACAGACAAGAGATCAAAAGACTGGGTGGACATGGATATGATGTTTGTAAAGGACATAATGAGTCATGTTATTGAGCCGTTTACATATATATGTAATTTATCATTTTCAACAGGAATATTTCCAGATAATATGATGTAGCTAAGGTAGTTCCTCTTTTTAAAAATGGTGATAAATGTGTGTTCAACAATTATAGACCTATATCCTTGTTACCACAGTTTTCAAAAATTCTTGAAAAACTATTTGTGAACAGACTAGATCAATTTATAGATAAACAAAATATTCTAAGCAACAGTCAGTATGGGTTTAGAGCAAAAAACTCTACATCAATGGCTCTCATGGAATTAATGGAACAAATAACTACTGCTGTCGATCAAAAACAATACTGTACTGTGTCAGTATTTTTGTTGATTTAAAAAAAGCATTCAATACTATTGATCACACCATTCTCCTTGAAAAATTGAACAAATATGGTATTAGAGGACCAGCATTACTGGTGCTGGCTGACGTCTTCACCACCTCACTTTCACTGGAGTCAGTTCCCACCTGCCTGAAGACTGCCACCATCATCCCAGTCCCAAAAAGCTCCACAGTGACTGGTCTGAATGACTATAGACCGGTGGCTCTCACCCCGATAGTCGCTAAATGTTTTGAGAAACTGGTCATGTCCCACATCAAGACAACCGTCAACATCAGCGAGGACCCTCATCAATATGCATACCGCGAGAACCGATCAACAGAGGACGCCATCTCCTCTGTGGTCCACACTGCTCTCACCCACCTGGATCAGAAGGACTCATACGTGCGTCTGCTCTTTGTGGACTTCACATCTGCTTTCAACACCATGATCCCCCAAACTCTGATAGACAAACTATCCACACTTGGACTAAGCCCCTCCATCTGTAACTGGGTACTAGACTTCTTAACAAACAGACCACAGTCCGTGAAGATCCACAACTTCTCCTCCTCCACCATCACCCTCAGCACTGGCTCTCCTCAAGGATGTGTGCTGAGCCCTCTTCTGTTCACTCTGCTCACATATGATTGTACAGCCACACATCCAGGCTGTCATATTGTTAAGTTTGCAGATGATACAGCTGTGGTGGGATGCATCACAGATAATGATGAATCCAGCTACAGACAGGAGGTGGAACATCTGGAGAGCTGGTGCAAAGAGAACAACCTTCACATGAATGTGAAGAAGACGAAGGAGATGATTGTGGACTTCAGAAGGAACAAACACACCCACACCCCACTGTATATAGGTGGATCTGCGGTGGAGGTGGTCTCCAGCTACAAGTACCTGGGTGTACACTTGAATGATAACCTCAGCTGGAGCAATAACACCACCAGCCTGATCAAGAAAGGTCATCAGAGACTCTACTTCCTCAGACGGCTGAGACGAGCTGGTCTGAGAAGCTCAGTCCTCACCTCGTTCTACAGGTGTGCAGTGGAGAGCGTCCTGTGCTCCAGCATCAACGTGTGGCATGGAGGCTGCACAGTTGCAGAGAGGAAAGCTCTACAGAGAGTGGTGAAGGCTGCACAGAAGTCTGTGGGAGTCAGTCTCCCCACCATCACAGACATTTACACCTCCAGATGCAGAAAAAGAGCCACCTGCATCATGAAAGACCTCACTCACCCAGCACACTCACTCTTTGCACCACTCCCCTCGGGACGGAGGTTGAGGAGCATCAAATGTAGAACCACTAGACTGAGGAACAGCTTCTACCCTGAGGCTGTCAGACTCATGAATAAATAAATAATAAGAATAAACACTGCAAAATGTCACATCATGTTGATACTGATCTGTTTCTTGTTGCTGCGTTCATCTGTGACCATCTGCTCATAATGACTCATGTTCGTGCTGCTGTTTATAATGATGTTTTTCTACTACATTAGGGCTTAGTGTATTACTAGCTGATGTCTCTCTTAGTTAATCCTAGATGTTATTATTGTTTTTCTCTTGCATTTGTTGTTGGATGTAACTGGGACCCTGTGTACATAATCTCGTTTTCAACACATGTACTACATGCGGTGCAAATGACAATAAATTCTCTCTGACTCTGACTCTGACTTACTGTGGGTATCTAGCTATTTGAAAGATAGGACACAATTTGTAAAAATAAATTATGTAAGATCTGACCTCTGTAATATCACATGTGGAGTTCCCCAAGGCTCTGTACTTGGACCAAAGCTATTTATTTTATATGTGAATGACTTGGTAAATGTGTCAGGACTCCTTAAATGTGTACTTTTTGCTGATGATACCACATTTTTCTGTTTAGGTGAAGAAATTCCAAGATGGCCGCGCTCAGACCAGTAGCAGCTTCATGGGCTTCCAGAACATCCCCAGTTTTTAGTAGTTTTAATAGTGTTTTTGTACCTGACTCTGCGCGTTTTTTGCGGGTGAATTATAGCCGAACTGAGCTGTTGAGAATTGGAGCGGATTTACCACAAGGCACAGCTGAAATCAGCAACGAACTCAAATCAGAACTCGGAAGATTGGATCTGCTTAGATCATCTTTCTGGAAGCAGATGCGCGGAGGAAAGAAGAGAAAGAGATGCTCTCGAGGGAAAAAGCGTGGCTGTCGAGCAGGAATCATGACGAGACTACGAGCAGACGCTAAAACCGGTAAACCCCCGATGCCGGCTTTATTTCTGTCTAACGTGCGCTCGCTCGACAACAAGATGGACCTGCTTCGTCTGAGAGTAACAACGTCGGAGGAGATGAGGAGATGTTCGGTGCTTTGTCTCACGGAAACATGGATCAATGAAGACACTCCTGACTCTGTTTACGAGTTGGATAATAAACTATTTTTCAGAACGGACCGGTGCATCGAGACTACGGGGAAAACGCGAGGTGGGGGTGTCTGCATTTACGTTAACAAAGACTGGTGCACGAACTGTGCCGTTATCAGCAGGATCTGCTCAGCTGCTGTGGAGCTTTTAACAATAAGATGTAGGCCACATTACCTCCCCCGCGACTATTCAGCGATAATAATAAGCAATGTTTACATAGCACCCGATGCTAATGCTAAAGTCGCCCAGGAAGAAATTCATGAGTTACTCACCTCGCTGCAGTGTAAATATCCTGAGGGGTTTTTCATTGTTTCCGGGGACTTCAATCACGTGGATTTACGTGCCATCCTTCCAACCTTCAATCAGCACGTTTTCACAGAAACACGAGGAAATAAGACATTAGACCAGGTCTACACGAATGTGAAGGGGGCGTACACGGCGAAGCCACGCCCACCGATCGGGGCTTCCGACCATCGCTCCCTGCTATTGGTCCCTAGACAGCTCCCCCCACTCCGACGTTCGATGCCAGAACAAAGAGTGATAACATCGTGGCGCCAAGATAGTTCCCCCATGCTGAGGGACTGCTTTGAAAACACAAACTGGTCTGTCTTCAAAGAGGCAGCTACGAATGGAAATTCAATTGACCTGGAGCTTTATGCTTCCTCTGTCCTGGGTTACATCAGTACATGTGCTGAAAATGTATCCATAAGAAAGTGTGTTAAATTTTACCCCAATCAAAAACCCTGGCTAAATAAAGATGTCCGCACCCTGCTGGCAGCCAGGGACACTGCATTCAAGTCTAAAGATACTGAGGAGTTGAGAAAGTGCAGGAGAGAACTGGATGATGGCATAAAGAAGGCCAAAGGCCACGTATGCACAGAGGATCGAGGGACAGTTCACCTCACAAGACCCACGGAGCATGTGGAAGGGTATTAAATGCATAACAGATTACAAAGGCAAAAACAAACAATGCCCCAGGGACCCATCTCTGCCTGATGCCCTCAATAAGTTTTATGCACGTTTTGATGATCCAAACAGACCTGCTAGCACCAGACTCACCTCATCACCAGATGAAGAGCATCTCAGGGTGTCCGCAGCAGAAGTGAGAGGCAGTCTCAGAAAGATTAATCCTCATAAAGCAACCGGACCAGACAACATCCCAGGGAAAGTTCTGAAGGAATGTGCGGACCAGCTCTGTGAGGTGCTGGCTGACATCTTCACCACCTCACTTGCACTGGAGTCAGTTCCCACCTGCCTGAAGACCGCGACCATCATCCCAGTCCCAAAGAGCTCCACAGTGACTGGTCTGAATGACTATAGACCGGTGGCCCTCACCCCGATAGTCGCTAAATGTTTTGAGAAACTGGTCATGTCCCACATCAAGGCAACCGTCAACATCAATGAGGACCCTCATCAATACGCATACCGTGAGAACCGATCAACAGAGGACGCCATTTCTTCCGTGGTCCACACTGCTCTCACCCACCTGGATCAGAAAGACTCATACGTGCGTCTGCTCTTTGTGGACTTCACATCTGCCTTCAACACCATGATCCCCCAAACTCTGATAGACAAACTATCTACACTTGGACTAAGCCCCTCTATTTGTAACTGGATACTAGACTTCTTAACAGACAGACCACAGTCCGTGAAGATCCACAACTTCTCCTCCTCCACCATAACCCTCAGCACTGGCTCTCCTCAGGGATGTGTGCTGAGCCCCCTTCTGTTCACTCTGCTCACATATGATTGTACAGCCACACTTCCAGGCTGTCATATTGTTAAGTTTGCAGATGATACAGCGGTGGTGGGATGCATCACAAACAATGATGAGTCCAGCTACAGACAGGAGGTGGAACACCTGGAGAGCTGGTGCAAAGAGAATAATCTTCACATGAATGTGAAGAAGACAAAGGAGATGATTGTGGACTTCAGAAGGAACAAACACACCCATGCCCCACTGATAATAGGTGGGTCTGCAGTGGAAGTGGTCTCCAGCTACAAATACTTGGGTGTACACATGAATGATAACCTCAGCTGGAGCAACAACACCACCAGCCTGATCAAGAAAGGTCATCAGAGACTCTACTTCCTCAGACGGCTGAGACGAGCTGGTCTGAGCAGCCCAGTTCTCACCTCGTTCTACAGGTGTGCAGTGGAGAGCATCCTGTGCTCCAGCATCAACGTGTGGCATGGAGGCTGCACAGTTGAAGAGAGGAAAGCTCTGCAGAGAGTGGTGAAGGCTGCACAGAAGTCTGTTGGAGTCAGTCTCCCCACCATCACAGACATTTACACCTCCAGATGCAGGAAAAGAGCCACCTGCATCATGAAAGACCTCACTCATCCAGCACACTCACTCTTTGCCCCACTCCCCTCAGGACGGAGGTTGAGGAGCATCAAGTGTAGAACCACTAGACTGAGGAACAGCTTCTACCCTGAGGCTGTTAGACTCATGAATAAATAAAAATAAAATTAAAATAAACACTGCAAAATATCACATCATGCTGATGCTGATATGTTTTCTTGTTGCTGTGTTCATCTGTGTTCATCTGTGACCATCTGCTCATACAAACTCATGTTCGTGCTGCTGTTTATTCCCACTATATTAGGCTTAGTGTATTACTAGTTGATGTTTTTCTTAGTTAGTTCTCGATGTTATTACTGTTTTTCTCTTTCATTTGTTGTTGGATGTAACTGGGACCTCGTGTACATAATCTCGTTTTCATCTCATGTACCACATGCGGTGCAAATGACAATAAAGACTCTCTGACTCTCTGACTCTGACTCTGATATATGTGACACAGACACAATACTGTATGTATGTACTTATGTACACACTCTTCTGTATAAAGAATAATATGTATTTCTATACCGGTGTATATATATATATATATGTGACACAGACACAATACTGTATGTATGTACTTATGTACACACTCTTCTGTATAAAGAATAATATGTA
>JBBPBX010083332.1:0-12061 GCA_038048925.1 Garcialebias charrua | reverse complement strand
ATATATATATATATATATATATATATATACAGGTGGTCCCCGACTTACGAGCGAGTTCCGTTACTACGACTATCTCGTAAGACGAAAATTCGTATGTCGGAACACGAAACACGTGTCGCTCGTAAGTCCGGATTTTCGGTCGTAAGTCGGAAAATTTATGCTAGCGCTACTACGAACACTCGTTTTTCAACACAAACGTACATACTAGTTCATAAACATGCTCAGAAACTTGTTTACAAACTGTTAGCTAACACACTTTCATCTAAAAACACATACCAGTGCTGTATTTTCTGTATGTTCTGTACAACTTTACTGTTCGTTAGTCAGCTCGTAAGTCCGGAACCTCGTATGTCGATGCGCTCGTAAGTCGGGGACTACCTGTATATTTATTTTATTTATTTATTTATTTTTTGCGGACCTCTACGCACTGGCTCGTGGACCCCTGGAGGTACGGGGACCCCAGCTGGAAAACCACTGTTCTAGGTTAACCAGTAAACTCTTTCTGACGTGGCGTTGTCCCGACTACTACTGACCTTCCATTCAAGGCGTATATTCACGTGGCGCATCGGAAACATTAATATTGTATTCATGGATTATAGTTTCAATCTGTGTTTCTGTTTTAGCTTTTATGAAAGTTTCTTCTCTGCTTTTAATTTGTTTGTTTCCCAAATGTGGATTCCCAGTTTGTTCTGTGGGCTTCACGTCATGACGTCAGTCAAGTTAACGGAAGTTCACTGATGCACGAGATACTCCTGATATTTACACAAGAAAGATTAATATCAACACAAACATGTCAGGGTTTTTTTTGGTCTTTGACAGATTCAGTCCCACTAATATGGGTACCGGTATAATGGGGGTGGGGGGTGGGGGTCCTGGTCTTGACCCTTGTTAACACATGTAAGCAAGATTTGTTTCCTCTAACGTCTTTTTTCCAAAAGCTCATCGTTCCTTTGCTCAGATCTGACCCCAACACACTGAATCTTTACTTTTAGAGTCAAACTGGTGCCACACGCTCCACATAAATACTCTAATTACTGTCATTCCAGCAGACAAGGCTGAGAGTTTCTTCCTGTTCAATTGGCTGGACTTCAAGCAACAACTGCTCCTCTTCCGTCTCATTCTCCATTATGTATGAAAGCCAGACATCATCAATGAGCAATTACCAGTCAATGTGCTGAGCACATGGGACAGCCGTGTCCGACGACACGCCATACTGAACATGTTAAAGTAATCCTGAACAGCCAGGGAAACAGACATTACAGGATTTTTTTTAGCCAAGATGGCGGAGCCGCAGATTCATGCACCGTATGCTCCACAGCCTCAGTTTTCTGCAAATGCAGAGTTGAAAGCGCTCTGGCGGTGGGTGGGGGTTAAGACTTTAGCTGTCGTTGCCAGGACAACAGGCCCAAACAGAACAGGTTGAAAACCAGGAAGCACTTAAAGCAAGGCTTCTTCCTCAAAAGAGTCGAGCTGGAGCTGAAGTCATGTCTGCGTTCTCTTTGCTCAGCGCCCATTTGGTGTCGGACCACTGCATTCCTCCACATCCCCAAAACAAAAATATCCTTCCGTCTGCAGAAAATAAATCATCCATAAAGGAAAATTGCATGTAACGTTTGGGACATGTGGCTGCAAAAACCAGAGAACTACTGCACCCAGGACTGCAGCAGTGCCACCAAGTGGAGATAAACATGTCTGCCAAAGGCCTGGGACCACAGAGACTCAATGAGCTAGAGGTTCATGAATTTCATGCTAAGGTTGAAAGAATCTAAAGTAACAACCGTTTAGTGCAGAGTGAATTAAGAAACTGGGGAAGCAATGAGTTGAAACGGAAACAGCATTTGAGAGGAACAAAGCTAAAAAAAAACACAGCTCATGCATGAAAACAAGTAAATGTGTACAGCACTGAAAGAGTCTGATGTCTATTAGACGCCTCATCACATGAAAAGATGCCTGAGCTCCACTCTGCATCCCCCGTAACTTAAAATAAACCACGTGTGCCAGTCACAGTTCATCTGACAGCTGGAGTCCTCGTTGCACACCCCCCGGCTACATATGTGATGACAGGATGAAAACGTCCCTCTCTCCTCTTTATCCCCGGGATGTAACTGGAAGGATGCTGGTCAACAGTAAATCCAGTCCTGCCAATCACAGCGCCACTTCCCCCCCCACCCCCGACAGATTAGGCCTTGTCACTCAGTGAAGCCGTCTTTGACAGACGTTCAGGAACACAACGAGCTTCCTGCAGCTGTTCAGTGAACGACAGAGATGCCGGTTCTGATCCCATCATGATGAAGGGCTGAAAACACCAAACACAGGCAGGCCCGGCTGCTTCTGGTCCAACAGAGAGCAGAAGAAGAAGAAGAAGAAGTTGGAAAGAACTTACCAGCTATTCTGTCTCGCTCCATAACTCAGCTGCTACCTCAAATAGTAAAGCTCTCGCTCTTCTCTCTTCTCCTTTCCTCCCTCCCTTTTTTTTCTGCACGGAGACTTCCCCTTTCTACTGACTCAGTCACCCTGTCCCACTCTCCTCCCTCCTCTTCCTCCGTCTGCCTCCCTTGCTCTTACGCCCTCCAACTTTTAATACCTTCAGTCTGTCAGGATCCATGTGCAGGTCATATGGAGGAGCGGTGCTTTCTTTAACTTGATGCATTCTCCTGCTCTCTCCAGTTCTTATGCTCTCTAAACTTCCTGTTTGCCACACACACGTCATCTCTGTGTACCTGTGCAAACAGACACACAAAGTCTGCACATTGGACACCACGGGACTGTATTTAACAGGATTGAAGAGATTTCATGATGATGAAATAAAGTCTTTGTAAAGTCCAACTTGACACACACTTGAAGCATCATGTTTAACCTTCTGCTCAACAAGGTCAAGGGCCACTTAGTGAGCCGCCATCTTGACACGAAAGTCTGACACAAACACTTGTGTTGTTTGTGCGTCATGCTGTTGGCCAACATAAACAGCTCACACACTTCCTCTTCCTCTTTCCTACAAAGAGTGCTCATCCTCACAACCAGCGTCCAGATGAACAAAAATAAACACGTTCTCATTTTCATTTCTCGTATGTTCTGTTGTTATTATTTTTTCTTCCCGGCTGTTAACTTCTGCAGGAACTCACACAACAGATCTGTTGTTTGTCATTTTCTTCACACAAACTGAGCTCAAACATGCTGCCTCAGGATGACAAGACCACAGCACCGACCACCGAGCTACCCCGGCTAGGCCTGTCACAATAACAAATTTTGCTGGGCGTTTAATTGTCGCAGAAGTTATTGAGATAAACAATAATATTGTTTGAAATTTTAATTAATAATTATTGTCAAATTGAAGAAAAAATGGTTTATTTGTTTTGCATGTAGTACCTTTTTTGACCTTCGGATGGCAGTATTCATTCAACCTTTATTTATACAGGCTAGCCTCGTTGAGTCACGGGGACTCATTTACAAGAGGGACCTGTCTCACTCACACCAAACAACCATCCACTCTCACACTCACACCTAGGGTCAATTTAGAGTCACCAATCAGCCTAACAAGCATGTTTTTTGGTCTGTGGGAGGAAACCGGAGTACCCGGAGGAAACCCACGCATGCACGGGGAGAACATGCAAACTCCACCCAGAAAGGCCCCGGACCGGGATTTGAACCGGCAACCTTCTCGCTGAGAGGCAGCAGCTCTACCAGTTGTGCCACCGTGCTGCCCAGTATAAAACCATTTGAACTGAAGGATGGATAGTGAGGGAGTGAGCAGTGTGTCTCTTTAAGAAAATGGGAGGGAGGCCCCTTGACGTGACAATGGCTGTCTCTCTTTCCTTTTTTAAGGTTCTCAAAATGGCGGACGCTCGGTGTGGTTTGAGCTCTTTAGCATAGCATTTGTCACATAAAGCTTTTAATAAATAATCAGTAAACAAGTTCTCAGCTTCTTTTTGCAGAGAAAAACAACTTTTTACACGAAGGCACGGGTTTCAACTGTGAATTTTGGAGCTTCGACAAGACAGAGGTTTTTTCCCCCCGAGGTCGGCCTGTTAGCTTAGCTCATAGCTTAGCTTCTCAGCTTAGCTGCTTTTAACACTCCAAAAACGTGATTTTTGGATGGTTAAAACAGATTTTAAGGAGAAAGGGAGGTTCAGTGAAGAGCACCGGAGTTTAGCTTTTTGATAGATAGATAGATAGATAGATAGATAGATAGATAGATAGATAGATAGATAGATAGATAGATAGATAGATAGATAGATAGATAGATAGATAGATAGATAGATAGATAGATAGATAGATAGATAGATAGATAGATAGATAGATAGATAGATAGATAGATAGATAGATAGATAGATAGATAGATAGATAGATAGATAGATAGATAGATAGATAGATAGATAGATAGATAGATAGATAGATAGATAGATAGATAGATAGATAGATAGATAGATAGATAGATAGATAGATAGATAGATAGATAGATAGATAGATAGATAGATAGATAGATAGATAGATAGATAGATAGATAGATAGATAGATAGATAGATAGATAGATAGATAGATAGATAGATAGATAGATAGAGTTTTATTTGTCCCCGTAGGGAAATTAGTTTGCAACATTGTCAGCAGGCATTGACATAAAGGACATACTTATACATACAAACATGACATTAACATCCATCATTACAGCAAAGACATTTGTGCTCAGTAAGTCATGATAACTTAGTATTATTTATTGATTTAATTGCTTGTGGTATGAAAGAAAATTTTGTTCTGTTTCTTGAGAATAAAGGAAGGCCGTATCTTCGCCCTGAAGGAAGCAGCTCAAATGAATATCTTAGGGGATGTGTGTCGTCTGCTATAATCTTGTTTGCCTTCCTCGTAACTCTGTCCATGTATATCTTTTCCATACTTGACAGAGTGGTCCCTAACAGTTTGCTGGCTGTAGTTACTATACTTCTCAATGATTTCTTCTGAGCCTCTGTAGCATTGCCAAACCAACATATGTTACAAAATGTTAAAATACCTTCAATAAAAGCAGAATAAAACATTAAAAGCATTGAGTTATTGACTCTAAAAGAACCCAGTTTCTTTAAAAAATACATCCTCTGCTGAGCCTTGGTGCAAATAAGGTCAGCCCATGAGTCCCACTTTAAGTGACAGTCCAGAACCACGCCCAGGTACTTGTAGCACGAGACAGTTTCAATCTTCTCTCCATTGATGGTTGTTGGAGAGAATGACTGAAGCTTCCTGAAGTCAATAGTCATTTCTTTTGTTTTGTCCATGTTCAGAACCAATTTCGATTGTTTGCACCAATTAATGAAGAAGTCCAGAACTGGTCCATGCTCTTCTTCCTTGTCGTTTAAAAGGCTTTAACCTTTACCGGGGTAACCTTTTGTCATTCGTGTCTTCAGTAGAAAGAGACACGAAGAAATGGTAAATCCGATAAATGAAAATGAGGTAAATAATTTTCATTTATCATGCAATTAATTATTGTTTATTGCAGCAGGCTTAACGCCAACCCATTTAATGTACTGGACCTATCACAATAATTGTCATCCAAGAATTGTAGATATTTTACTTTTATAGTAGGAGCGGCTGTGGCTGAGTGGTTAGAGCAGTCACCCTCCAACTCAAAATCAGCTGATTTACGAGCTAAACCATAAGGTGGATGTGATTTATGAGAATCACTGGCCATTTGCGGCTTCTGGGACTTGTCAGCGTGGTGGGATTGACCTTGAAGGAGGCTCCTGACATGAATCAGTGGAATGGATTCCCATAATCAGGCCATTTTGAACCAGAATGTCCAGAAGGACTCAAGGCTGATGCAATAAAATAAAAAAATCTGTATGCCTGAAGAAAATCAACAATCAAGCTTATCTGATTCTGACTCCCCGTTGGCCTCGGAGACGGGCCTAAATAAAGGTTGAATGAATGAATGAATGACTATCAAATTTCTCCTGGGTCATGGGTAACCAGGGTGGGGGACATCCTGGACAGGTCTCCAGTCCATCACAGGGACACATGGAGACAAACAAGACAAACAACCATTGACGTTCACTCACACCTAGGGACAATTAAGAGTTAACAATCAGCCTAACATGCATGTTTTTGGTCTATGGGAGGAAACCGGAGTACCCGAAGAAAACCCTCACACGCTTGGAGAAAACATGCAAACTCACCCAGAACGGTCCCGGGGCGAGATTTGAGCCGGGGTAACCTGCTCACTGAGACGCAGCAGCTCTACCAGTTGCACCATCGTGCTGCCCCGTTCCTAATTAACCCAATTAATTAGAGAATGATTCTCCAGCTGTTTCTTATACACAATACACAGCATTGTTAAGTAATACTACGTAAGCATATATAAAATAAACATGCTTAATTATTCACAAAACAAGTGTCTTTCAGTTTCAATATTTGATATGTTTGTTATGTTCCATTATTTATACAATGTGGAGTTTGGAGATTTGCAAATCATTGTATTCTCTCTTTAGTTATATTTTATAGAATGTACAATTTTTTGGTATATGGGGTTGTAAATAGTGTTCAGTTCAGTTTTCCAGAAATGTAGATTACAGCTGAGCATAAACAACAGAAAAACCTGTATCAGGACTAAAGACAATTGTTTGATATCCTCTATTTTCTGAAATTCGAATTCACACCAATTCACAACAAACGTCATGTCAGGGCTTTGAACAGAAAAGTAACACGTCAAATTCATTCCAGTTAAAATACAATTCAGTTCAAGTTACTGTATTTCTATAGCTCCAAGTCACAACAGAAGTTGTCTCAGGGCACTAGACAGACACATTCAATACATTAAAAAAAAATCAGTAAAAGTTCTCAGTCTAAAGAAGCAGCAGATGGTGTTGAATCTTCACTCCGTCGCAGTCTCCCTTCCTGAGCACAAAGGCAACAGTGGAAAGGAAAAACTCTCTTTTAACAGGAAGAAACAGAACCAGGCTCAGGACGAGCGGCCATCTGCTTTGACCAGTTGGGTTTGAGAGGAAGGAAGAAACAGACAAGCAAAACATGACAGGTCCAGATGCAATAAACCAAACAAAAACCCAAACACATGTTAAAATATAAATAATTACAAACAGGTAGAGTAGAGCAAGTAAAGACAGCAACAGAGCGCTGTACTGCTTCCTTTCATTTCATGTACTGTTTGGTTTATTTATTTATGTGGAATTGTAAATAGTTTTTTGTGTTCTTTTAAATTTGAAATGAATAAAAAAAATAAAAAAAACAGAGTGGGGAAATGTCAGTTTGTCCTCCAGCAGTCAAACCCTATAGCACCATAACTAAGGGATTGCTCACGAAACCCAAGCTGACCGTAACAATTATCAAAAAGAGAATACTGTATTTTTTGGCCTATAAGTGGCATTTAAAAAACAATGGTGCATAATTTGCATGCCCTGCAACTTATACACTGAAGCAACACGTTTATGGATTTTCCCCACATTTATAAACCAATTTTTGTCTGAGATATGACCATTCATTCATTCTGACTGAAAATATTGAACACTACCATTTTCAGCCACTAGATGGCACTCAAGTTGTATGGCAAGTCATTGTATCACGTAATAGGTAAAAAGTGGCTATTAATGACACAATTAGCTTGCCATAGTCTGCCACCGTCCTCCAGCATGCTTGGAGCAACCGTCAAACCGCTTCATTTCGCTGCTAATGCAGCTAATTTGACTATTAAAAGGCATTTACAGAAGGTGTAGTGGCAGGGGAACCGACTTGGGACACGAAGGACCCAGGTTCAAAAACCCCAGTCACGGCATAACTTGTGGTGTGTTTGAGCAGCACATCTCATCCCAATTGCTCCCCGGCGCGCTTTCTATAGCTGCCCACTGCCCCACCTGGTGGTGATTGGGTTAAATGCAGAGTCAAATTTTGTCTTGTATGGAAACATACACAGATGACAAAAATGTGACATTATTATTATATTATTAGGCCCGAAGCAGCGAAGCGCTGCAAGGACCTATTGTAATTGTAGTGTTTATTAGGCCCGAAGCAGCGAAGCGCTGCAAGGACCTATTGTAATTGTACTGTTTCTTATTATTTTTATTTTTTTTCTTCCCCCCAAAGAAATGGTCTTTTGGAGGCTTTATCATATACGAAAACTCACCAAATTTGGCGGACTCGTCAGGACTGGTGAAAAATTACGTATTTTGGGGGCGTGGCAAAAATCGCCACAGAAACGGCTCAAGAGCGCCCCCTAGAAATTTTCAAAATACCCTCCGCATTGACCTAATTTGACGTAGAATCATGAAATTTGGTACACTTGTCCAAATCACCAAGATGCACAGAAAACCCTCTGGCACCAATGTTGTACAATAAATGGTAAGGCGGCCATTTTGGAACGATGACCAAATTTTCACCCCTTTTTGGCCGTTTACAGCCTCCGCATTTGAACGAACTCCTCCTATGAATTTCGCTCGATTTGGTTCAAACTTGGCCAGTTTCTTCATAAGGCACGGGGGAACAAACGATATCAAAATTGTGCGTTTTCATGAATGCTGAAGGGGCGGGGCCAGACGTCAAAGTTGGACATCTCGCCATGAAAAACGAAACGCTTACAGCTCTTACACGAAAAAAGTCTAATACATCAAACCTTCAGTTATTGACCCACATCCGGTCCCCCGCAAAACTGTATGGTCAAATCATGACATCACTTAAGCCACGCCCCCTGACAACAGGAAGTGTAAAGTTTTACGTTGAACGGTCCATATCGGACCCCTGTTACCTAATCAGCGTGGCATTGTGTCCAGTGACCGAAGACATGTTGGTGTAACAAGCATTCCAATACTGTTCGTTTTTGGTGGAGCATGTGGGCGTGGCGACGTGGCGAAGTAAGACATAACGCCATCACCTTACGTTTGGTTCTAAAATCCACAGATTTGATCCGAGGAGTACCAAAATCAGTATGATCGATCATTGCCCACCCCTTGAACAGGTGTTTATGCTAATTTGCAAATCGCTACAGAAACGGCTCAAGAGCGCCCCCTAGAAATATTCAAAATACCCTCTGCATTGACCTTAGTTTGACGTAGAATCATGAAATTTGGTACACTTGTCCAACTCACCAAGATGCACAGAAAACCCTCTGGCACCAATGTTGTACGATAAATGGTAAGGCGGCCATTTTGGAACGATGACCAAATTTTCACCCCTTTTTGGCCGTTTACAGCCTTTGCATTTCAACGAACTCCTCCTAGGGATTTCGCTCGATTTGATTCAAACTTGGCCAGTTTCATTATAAGGCACGGGGGAACAAATGTTATCAAAACTGTGCGTTTTCATGCATGCTGAAGGGGCGGGGCCAGACCTCAAAATTGGACATCTCGCCATAAAAAACGAAACGCTTACAGCTCTTACACGAAAACTGTCTATTACATCAAACCTTCAGTGATTGACCCACATCCGGTCCCCTGCAAAACTGTATGGTCAAATCATGACATCACTTAAGCCACGCCCCCTGACAACAGGAAGTGTAAAGTTTTACGTTGAACGGTCCATATCGGATCCCTGTTACCTAATCAGCGTGACATTGTATCCAGTCACCGAAGACATGTTGGTGTAACAAGCTTTCCAGCACTGTTCGTTTTGGGTGGAGCAAGTGGGCGTGGTGACGTGGCGAAGTAAGACGTAACGCCGTCACCATACGTTTGGTTCTAAACTCCACAGATTTGATCTGAGGAGTACCAAAATCATTATGATCGATCATTACCCACCCCTTGAACAGGTGTTTATGCTAATTAGCAAATCGCTACAGAAACGGCTCAAGAGCGCCCCCTAGAAATATTCAAAATACCCTCTGCATTGACCTTAGTTTGACGTAGAATCATGAAATTTGGTACACTTGTCCAACTCACCAAGATGCACAGAAAACTCTCTGGCACCAATGTTGTACGATAAATGGTAAGGCGGCCATTTTGGAACGATGACCAAATTTTCACCCCTTTTTGGCCGTTTACAGCCTCTGCATTTCAACGAACTCCTCCTAGGGATTTCGCTCGATTTGATTCAAACTTGGCCAGTTTCTTTATAAGTCAAATCATGACATCACTTAAGCCACGCCCCCTGACAACAGGAAGTGTAAAGTTTTACGTTGAACGGTCCATATCGGATCCCTGTTACCTAATCAGCGTGACATTGTATCCAGTCACCGAAGACATGTTGGTGTAACAAGCTTTCCAGCACTGTTCGTTTTGGGTGGAGCAAGTGGACGTGGTGACGTGGCGAAGTAAGACGTAACGCCGTCACCATACGTTTGGTTCTAAACTCCACAGATTTGATCTGAGGAGTACCAAAATCATTATGATCGATCATTACCCACCCCTTGAACAGGTGTTTATGCTAATTAGCAAATAGCCTCCATAGCGCCCCCTAGATTATTCAAACTGTTGTATCTCAGTGATACATCATCCGATCTGAACCAGATTTATTGTGCATCATCAGTGAGCCCTTGTGGACACATTGATATGGTGGGCTAACATTTGACTCAAGTGCGCCCCCTACATTACTTCTATAGTTATATCTCAGTGATACATCATCCGATCTGAACCAGATTTATTGTGCATCATCAGTGAGACCTTGTGGACACATTGATATTGTGGTTCAACATATGACTCCAGAGCGCCCCCTAGATTATTCAAACTGTTATATCTCAGTGAGACATCATCCGATCTGAACCAGATTTATTGTTCATCATCAGTGAGCCCTTGTGGACACATTGATATTGTGGTTTAACATTTGACTCAAGTGCGCCCCCTACATTATTTCTATGGTTATATCTCAGTGATACATCATCCGATCTGAACCAGATTTATTGTGATTCATCAGTGAACACTTCTACACACATTGATAATGGTATGTAAATTTTTACTCCATAGCGCCCCCTGTATTATTACTACAGTTATATCTTAGTGATACATTATCCGATCTGCACGAGATTTATTGTGCTTTATCAGTGAACACTTCGACACACATTGATAATGGTATGTAAATTTTTACTCCATAGCGCCCCCTATATTATTACTACAGTTATATCTTAGTGATACATTATCCGATCTGCACGAGATTTATTGTGATTCATCAGTGAACACTTCTATACACATTGATAATGGTATGTAAATTTTTACTCCATAGCGCCCCCTATATTATTACTACAGTTATATCTCAGTGATACATTATCCGATCTGCACGAGATTTATTGTGCTTTATCAGTGAACACTTCGACACACATTGATAATGGTATGTAAATTTTTACTCCATAGCGCCCCCTATATTATTACTACAGTTATATCTTAGTGATACATTATCCGATCTGCACGAGATTTATTGTGATTCATCAGTGAACACTTCTATACACATTGATAATGGTATGTAAATTTTTACTCCATAGCGCCCCCTATATTATTACTACAGTTATATCTCAGTGATACATTATCCAATCTGCACGAGATTTATTGTGCTTTATCAGTGAACACTTCGACACACATTGATAATGGTATGTACATTTTTACTCCATAGCGCCCCCTATATTATTACTACAGTTATATCTTAGTGATACATTATCCGATCTGCACGAGATTTATTGTGATTCATCAGTGAACACTTCTATACACATTGATAATGGTATGTAAATTTTTACTCCATAGCGCCCCCTATATTATTACTACAGTTATATCTCAGTGATACATTATCCGATCTGCACGAGATTTATTGTGATTCATCAGTGAACACTTCTACACACATTGATAATGTATGTAAATTTATACTCCATAGCGCCCCCTATATTATTACTACAGTTATATCTCAGTGATACATTATCCGATCTGCACGATATTTACTGTTTCATCAGTGAGACCTTGTGGACACATTGATATGGTGGGCTAACATTTGACTCAAGTGCGCCCCCTACATTATTTCTATAGTTATATCTCAGTGATACATCATCCGATCTGAACCAAATTTATTGTGAATAATCAGTGAGCCCTTGTGGACACATTGATAATGTGGTTTAACATATAACTCCATAGCGCCCCCTAGATTATTCAAACTGTTATAT
>JBBPBX010083329.1:0-15549 GCA_038048925.1 Garcialebias charrua | reverse complement strand
TATATATATATATATATATATAGCATTGTATGTAAACTACATTTTGAAATGTATTTATTAATTACCTATATGAACTGTGATTTTTTTAAAAGATGGACAAGGTTGTATGTTTGCATAGTGTAAAGTAAATTCACAATTATGTATTTATTTGTACGTGTCAATTGTACACTTTTGTTTATAACTATCAATAATTAAACATGGTTCACCACTACACTGGAAATTATTGAATAATTTGAACTTCTGTTTGAATTTAATGCTATGAACTTTTTCCTTTTTGTTACATTTACTATGAATTTCTCACAGGGCAGATTAGAGCCAACATGGAGGACTCACCAACATATATTATTATTATTATTATACATATAATATTGTCCAGTATGTGATGCTGCAGTCATGTTACTGAACTCCCACTGATGGGCTAACCTGGTTCCACCACAGCAGCAGGATCCTCAGACAGAACAGCTGGTGGGATGTCCTGGTATCTGCAGCCCTCTCTCCATTTCTTTCTTCATGGACATGGAGCTGTGAAATTATGTTGTGCCCTTTCCTCAGCAGAACGCTCCTCCAGTGGAGACTTTCTGGACAGACTGCAGGAAGTTCCTAAACAAACAACAGGTTTATCAGTATTATCAGTAAAAAGAGATTATTAAATCAGAAAGTTCATTCTCAATGGATGAGATTATTAAAGATTATTAAATCATTTTTAAGACTGAGAATGTGTACAATTATTAGCTCTGTTGTTATTGCCTAACTAACCTATTCAATAATTCTTCAAACTGTGACATTCATTCATAATGGAATGAAAGAGAACATAAACAGAAATTATATAATAATGAAAACTAGAGACATTAAAACATTTTAAAAGACACAGAGAACTTTAAATGGATTAAGAATGTTAATAAGTGTTGGATTTGAGTGCAATGTAAGTGCAATCCATGGCAGGAGTTGAATCCACATCTGAAAAGGGATGCAAGCTTTTCACAACATATGCTGTTGTAACTGTTCTGTGTCTCTCTTCATTCAGTTGAGTTTACACTGATGTATTTACCTTGGACACTGGTGAACAGTGAAGCCATTTCAGGTCGTTTGTCTAAGAAGAAAAAAACGAGCTAACGTTAGCATCGTGTTTGTATTGAGCTGACTTACCGCTTTAAGCGGAGTATAACTTGTTAGCTGCCTTAATGTTGGTATGAGATGTAGTTTATAGTTTATTTATTTACCATCATGGAGCCAAAGAGGTAGCGATCAGCGAAAAGTTCGGCGGAGCGTTTTGCAGACGGACCACTCTGTACTTCCGGTCGGATACGAAGCGAAAATAATCCGGTTGAGCGCGTCAAAGACGGGACACTATTTTACTTCTCCACCCTCCTTTGCATGATAGAAAATTATTGCAAGTGCTGCACTGACCTGACTGGTCATTTTTTATTAATTAGTACGCTTTCGATCGCAGATGCACACTTCCGGTGGATTCTTCTTCGTTGGTTTTCGGCGGTGGCTACTTCCGGTCGGCTAACTAGCATCGAAAATAGGAATCGCAAATTAATATTTTGAACGATTCCGGGAAACCGGACAGTTAGTCCCGGTTCCGAACGATTCTCGAAGCCCAACCCTATTTAAAATCTAAGGATATTTTATTTTCTTTCTTCCCCAAAACTGCAGTGGGCTCCCTGCGGTGGACCCCATGGTGAGCATGGCCCCCTGGGCCTGGGCCCAGTCGGCCCTGCTGATAATCCGGGCCTGCTCCTCACCTTTCTACAGGACCTGCTGGAGAAGGGCCGCTCTTTCTCCACCATTAAGGTCTTTCTGTCAGCCATCTCGACATGCCACGAGGGCTGGGGAGGTAAATCACCTGGTGCTCACCCTCTCATGATACGATTCATGAAGGGTATACTAAGGAGGAAAACTCCGAGCAGGACTTTGACTCCCCAGTGGGACCTACAGAATCCGTGTATGGTTCGTTCTTTGGTTATTCCGTTTCAAAACAAAAACCAAATAACCAAACAAGCTTTGGTTATTCTGTTTTTTCGTTTTAAAACAAAATTACAAAAACGGTTTCTAAACAGTTTTTTCGTTATTTCGTTTTTAAAATGAAATTAGAAAAACAGAAATTGCAAAAATAAAAAAAGGGTGCAATTTGTTTTTTGCGTAAATACGGTTGTTGTTTAAATTTGTAGCGATACCGGAAATGATGTACCGGAAGTCGCCAAATAATTTTATTTAACAGCAGATGAAGACGGAATAAAAACAAAACATTCCTAAATAATAGGCAATGGCTGCACTTGAACCGTTTTCTGCATTGATTATCGAACTTTTTGAGAGAGGAAAACCACACTCTGAAATCAGTAACGTTTTGCGTCGCCATGGAGCTCCACACTCGGTAATGAGTGTCAGAAGGTTTTGTATGGAGCAAAACTTGTGAAGACACAATGAGTTGGATGCCGATTTGGAACGTGCTGTACTTTCTTCAGTTTACCAAGTATGTAACAAAGTTTATGGACAATACACTGCGATAAAATGAGCGAAACTTGTAAATACAAGCTAGCTGACACTAGCTTTCTTTAGGCATTGTGTAAACATGGTGCGTTACAGTAATGGACCAGCAGGGGTCCTCTTGCAGGCTAAAACAATAAAATAATGAGAAAGTGATAGGCATAATTATTAACAATGTACATTTATCTCATACATATTACCTTCACGTACCTATAATACATCCAGAATAAATATGTCATAGTTTCAATTTAGATTTTGGGGTAAACAGCAATTCAAAGTACTTCAAAATGCTAATTTCAGTTTGCTTATCTATAACTTGTATTGAAAATGTTGATTGATAAAAAAAAGTGTATGTGTATATATGCTTACACACCTACATACACAAACACACACACACACACACATATACATATAAATATATATATATATATACAGTGGTGGGCCCTCCGACCGCTAGGTAGCGCTATTGCGCTAATCCGCTTATAGCGTAGCTAAATAATCTGTTAGCTTTACAGCGGATTGACTAAGTTTTATAATTCATAAGCGGATTTGTGCTATTTTTATTTAAAATGCAGTACCGCTAATAACTAATTATCTATCAGTAAAAACGAAATAACGTATTTACGAGCAGCGCCGGATGTGGTCCGTCACAAAAAAGCGTCCCCCTCAGTCTCTTGGTGTGTGCTCTCTCTATAGCAGTTAGCAGCCAGTGTGTTACTCTGGAGCCTTATTGCTTGTTTTCGAAGAGTCAGACGAAGACTTTTTAACATGGAGGGTGAACTTATGGATGTTTCTCAGGGCCTACGCGACGCGTCTGGATTTAAAAATAGAATTTCGCCACATTAGCACTCTTCAAAATGGCGTCCGCGACGGCCAAAGAAGCCAGGATTTTACAACAAAACACGGTAAAACAATTATTTCTTTGCTGAGAAAAAATATATTTCATAGCTGACGTTATAGCACAAGTTTTTCTGAGCTTGAGAGTTTCACGAAATGGTCAAATCTGCTGGATTTAAAAAAAGTAGTTCACCATTAGGACTCTTCAAAATGGCGTCCGCGACGGCCACAGAAATTAAGAACATAAAATAGACAGGGCAGCAAACTTACATACTCAGGGAATCACAAGGAACTCAGGAGACAGAGGCAACAGGAGACAATGCCAGGACAATGATAAACACAGAGATACAGACTTATTTTTGATTTGATTTGATGTTCATTCATTCATTTTAAAAGAACAATACAAAACAGTTTCATCAGATACAAGGATGAATAGACTTTTAGCTGAATGGATGGATGAATAGACAGTTAGCTGGATGGCTGGATGGATGATCTTTAACAAGTTCTAAAATCATTAAAATTTAACCTCAGCTTGTGCCTCTGACCCAACAGAACCTCAGCATCAGAATCCTCTGTGGTTCTCTGCAGGACTTCATCAGTCTCTCTCCTGGTTCTGGAGGAGTTCTGACCCACTCTTCTTTCCATTGTTGCTTCAGTTCTTTGAGGTTTCTGCTCAGCTCTCTGAAGGTCCCACCTTCAGGTTCAGGTTCTGGACTCTGACTGGGCCGTTGATTTGATTTGATTTGATGTTTATTCATTCATTTTAAAAGAACAATACAAAACAGTTTCATCAGATACAAGAATACAAGTAGGATAAAATGAAAGGAGCAGAAAGAAGATGAAGGCCCTGTACACACGTAGCCGTTTATCATTAAAACCGAACAGTTTAGCATGCGGTTTAGCCTTTCATCCACACGTGAACGCCGGTTGATGTAACTATAAACGAATAATAACAAAACTCCGGCCAAAGTGAAGATTTGAGAACTCTCCGTTTTCGAGTCTGCGTGTGAACTTTCAGAACGGAGCTTTCTGCTCCAGCTGGACTCTGCCGGTCCAGCTGGAGCGGCGGTCACGTCACATAATGCTCTAAAAAAAGCACTAAAAAGTCAACATACCTGCTCTGACATGATTCCTAGTCGACATTTTGCTGCGTTTTATTAACTTTGTACTCCAACACGGTATTTAATAGTAGTTAAACCTCACGGTCTGTCCACACAAACGAAAGAAAATAAATAAATAAATAACAGGAAGTCGCGGCTGCATGGGTGAAGGGTTGTGACAGCACTACACTGCCACCTATGGGTTCAGCTTATTCATTACAACTTTACAACTTCTGTGGTGAAAAAAACGGGACATGTAAACAAACATTTTAAATATTCGAACATGTATGGACAGAGATATTTTTTGTGTGCAAATATTCGTTTTTCAAACACCAGGCTACGTGTGTACAGGGCCTAAATCTTATTATATCTGCCCCTTATTTATTTCACAGTTTGTTCAACCAATGATAACCTCCAAACTACATCACAAAATGAATAACTCTACTTAATTTTTCTAACTGTAATACACAAACACACTAAGCTACATCATATATAGTTTTTGAGCAAGTCCTTTTTGACCTTTTTCTTAAATGTATACATTGGGCAGCACGGTGGCACAACTGGTAGAGCTGCTGCCTCTCAGCGAGAAGGTTGCCGGTTCAAATCCCGGTCCGGGGCCTTTCTGGGTGGAGTTTGCATGTTCTCCCCGTGCATGCGTGGGTTTCCTCCGGGTACTCCGGTTTCCTCCCACAGACCAAAAAACATGCTTGTTAGGCTGATTGGTGACTCTAAATTGACCCTAGGTGTGAGTGTGAGAGTGGATGGTTGTTTGGTGTGAGTGAGACAGGTCCCTCTTGTAAATGAGTCCCCGTGACTCAACGAGGCTAGCCTGTATAAATAAAGGTTGAATGAATGAATGAATGAATGAATTGATTTTGCATTTTTAACATCACTCTCCAGAACATTCCACAATCCAACTCCCTGAATTGAGGTAGACCGTCCCTTTAAGCTGGTTCTGAATTGTGGTTTGATGAATATCTGTCCCTTTAAGATTGTAATAACTTTGTCTAAATTTCTTTGGATATTTAAAGGTAATGTGTTATTATGAGCCCTATACATAACTGATAAAATACTATATTCTACCAATTCCTGGAATTTCAATAAATTTAGCTGAAGAAACAAGGGCCCTCATGCACAAACCGTTCGTACGCACAGATTTGTTCTTATACTGTTCGTACGAGTGATTTAGGATCATTTGTGGCATCCAACAATGTTTTCGTATCCTAGGATTTTTCTCAGATACGAACAAAATTTACGAGTGGTCCGGACCTGTCGTATAATTTAGGAGCGTCAGTCTGCTGTCATCCAGACGGGATTTCTCCACTAATAACTTCATATTTCGTTATTTAGAAAATATTTTGGGTTTAAAATATTCACGCACCATAATTATTCTTGACAATAGGTTATTCTGTTTGAATTAGAATTATAATTTTAAGTTTAATTTGTCTGGTGTGTCGCGCAGGCTTCAGTGAGTCGTGCGCTCCCCTTGGTCATCAAAGCCGCTCCTCATATTAACACCCAGGTACATAAAATCCCCATACACCGCCGCAGAACAAGTACGAATTAAGACTGATTTTCATGCTATTGCTGGACTGCTGTGCAAACACCATCAGAGCAATAGATTATTATATCTGATCCGAAATATGACCTGCAGAATGTGGTTGCGCCCCGACCAGGAGGCGCCCTGATCAGGAGGCGCGCTGATCAGGAGGCGCCCTGATCAGGAGGCGCGCTGATCAGGAGGCGCGCTGATCAGGAGGCGCGCTGATCAGGAGGCGCCCTGATCAGGAGGCGCGCTGATCAGGAGGCGCGCTGATCAGGAGGCGCCCTGATCAGGAGGCGCGCTGATCAGGAGGCGCGCTGATCAGGAGGCGCCCTGATCAGGAGGCGCGCTGATCAGGAGGCGCCCTGATCAGGAGGCGCGCTGATCAGGAGGCGCGCTGATCAGGAGGCGCGCTGATCAGGAGGCGCCCTGATCAGGAGGCGCGCTGATCAGGAGGCGCGCTGATCAGGAGGCGCCCTGATCAGGAGGCGCCCTGATCAGGAGGCGCGCTGATCAGGAGGCGCGCTGATCAGGAGGCGCGCTGATCAGGAGGTGCGCTGATCAGGAGGCGCCCTGATCAGGAGGCGCGCTGACCAGGAGGCGCGCGCACATGTTGGCATCTTGCAGCGTGGCATTTATTGTCCACCATCTCCTGACCACCTCCTGTCCATGCTGCGGTGAGATGTTTGTTTGAAGCCATTTTCAGATCAAACCATTTATTCTTGATTTCTGATACTGTACGACCCACGGGACACACAACATATGCACTACAATATTAATATGAAGTTAGTAGTTTCGAGACAATTTAAAATGCTTCTGTTGAAAAACACATCCGACACTTGCGGGGGGGGGGGGGTAGCGGTGCGCCACAGCTCTTCTGAATAAGTGAAACTATAATGTAACACAGTTCACTAAAATTAAAGGTATTTGACCATCCGACACTTGCGGGGGGGGGGGGTAGCCACAGCGCGACTGAGAGCAGATCTCCGAACGCGTGAAGTTCCTCCTTTTACTTCTTGAGTTTGAATGAATGGACACTTCCTGCTGTCAGAAGGCAGGAAACGTGGCCTTATATGGTGTTTTGAGGGGTGGAAATTATGTAAATGACCTCTCCGCGAGCACGCGCAGGTGAGTAGAACAGGTGGGATCCATCAACTTTAAGCAGCTCGTTTACACGCTTTTCCTGTGGATAGAAGAGTTTGTTGGATCTGACGTGGCATGTTCGTACGAACGCTTCGTACGAACAAAAGTAGGAGGAATTTAGGATAAGAATACGAACATTTTCGTGCATGAGGCTTTCGGTGTTTGATGGGTGACTGAAATGTTTTCTGGTGATTACTCTTACAGCTCTCTTTTGTAAAATAAAAACAGGCTTTGTAATTGTTTTGCACGCTTTTCCCCAAACCTCAATACAATAGATTAAATGTGGAACAATGATTGTGTTATACAACATATACAGAGCTTTATCAATTAAAAAATCCCTGACTTTATATACAGGTACATGAACACACAGCATGACAATCACAAACACCTGGACAACAAAATGGAGGAGATAAGCAAGACAATTAACAGAGAGACCAGGGAGTGTAGGGATGGGGACCCATCACCTGAGAGCAACATGCTTACAACTGTTATCTTGAAGTTCTAGGGTGTAGAGAGCCACAGAAACGGTTATGGTAGGCCGGATTTGGCCCACGGGCCTTGAGTTTGACACATGCGATCTAGTGGTACTAAAAGTAACAAAAGAAGAAAAAAAAACAGCCAAATATGTCAGCAGTTTAGCTAACAGACTTTGGAATGGGTACATTTTGTCCTTGTCAAACCTGTTGAAGAGAACCAAACTAAATACTCTGAAACTCAAACAACTTACTGTATAACAGTTCATGCACCGCTAGTTGGCAGTGTAGTGCAAATATTGCATAACTTGCTGCTACCAATTGTTGAATTTAATTAGCGGATTAGAATTAGCTTCCCCTAATTTTCATAAGACATTAGTGCTTTTGAAATTGCGGACCTAAATAAATTAATTAGTGCTTTAGAAATAGCGGAACTAATTTTTGGATTAGCGTTGCCCACCACTGTATATATATATATATATATATATATATATATATATATATATATATATATATATATATATATATAATATATATATATATATATATATTATATGGATGCACCGATACCAGATTTTTGAAAACCGAGTACAAGTACAAGTACTTACATTAAAGTACTTGCCGATACCAAGTACCGATACAAGTACTAATTCATATTTTTAAAAATCATTCTAATTAACTTAAACTGTTTATTTTCATTAGACCAGTGTTTTTCAACCTTTTTTGAGCCAAGGCACAGTGTTTTCATTGAAAAAATCACGAGGCACACCACCAACCAGAATTGTAAACAAAGATACTGTACTCTGTATCCGCCTATATTAAATATATAGTCATTCTTATCAAAGTGTCTTGAATAGGAATGAAATAAACACAAAAATGTATTTTTATCATATTTTATATTTCTTATTTCAAATTGCACTTAACATGTCTTTAAAAATACACCCGAACAGTACCACAACAATGTGGTCTTGTGACTGTTACATGCTCAAAGCAGCAAGGGGCGATATGTACCATTTAAGTTTACCGGTATATTTTTTTGGGTACTTCATTGTGTGTTTTATGAGTGTGGACAAAGTCAAACACTAAAGCTGTTTAGAAAACCACTTGATTTCTAAACTTAAAAATATTTAGATCACATATCAAAAGTTTAAACTGAGAGAATGTATCATTTTAAGGGAAAAATATGTTGTTTCAAAATTTCATAGCGTCAACAAATCCCCCCAAAATTGGGACAAATCCATTTTTCCCACTGTACCGTAGTAAGTGGACCCCTTATAGCCTTGGCCCCCTCTCGGCCCCCCCAGCAATAAAAGTCTAGCTTTGCCACTGGTCCAGAGCAGTGCAGCGCTTAAACTGGCAGAGAGAGACAGAGACAAATCCAAAAAGCCACGCACAGTTTGGAGAGCAGAAACAAGCCACGCAGGTGAGGCAGGCAAACTGACGTGCGCTAAAAATGTGTGTGTATGCGTGTGTGTGTGTGTGTGGGGGGAGACCAAGCGCGTGCAGTAGGAGCGTGCGCTAAAAGTGTGTGTGTGTATGCGTGTGTGTGTGTGTGTGGGGGAGAGACAAAGCGCGTGCAGTAGGAGCGTGCGCTAAAAGTGTGTGTGTGTGCGCGTGTGTGTGTGTGGGGGGAGACAAAGCGCGTGCAGTAGGAGCGGGAGACATTTCAGCTGCGTTCACGTTTTTTTTTCCCCTCCATGAGGAGGGTGAGAAACATGAGTCGTGCGCGTTTGTGTGTATGGAGGTGGTGGTGGGGTGGAGGGTGTCAGTGTGAGTGTTCAGTAGTAGTATGATGCTGCTATTTTGATAATTTCCACGGCACACCCGAGGCACACTAGTACATTTGAACTCTTAAAATGAAACTGGTATCGGGTCCTGTAGTATCGGAGCCCTTTTATGAGTACGAGTACGAGTAAACGCGCATGGTATCGGACCGATACCCGATACTGGTATCGGTATCGGTGCATCCCTAATATATATATATATATATATATATATATATATATATATATATATATATATATATATATATATATATATCGTAAACACCTTTTCAGGAAAAAATAGTAACAGCCATCAAACAAATAAATATTAACTTCTTCTTTGTAACACTGAACATGAAATGTGAATTTTGAATAGAGGTCATAAGCAAACTGAAATAAGCATTTTGAGGTACTTTGACTTTGCTCTTTTATACAAAATCTAAAACTGACATATTTATTCTTGATATATTATAGGTATGTGAAAGTAATAAGTATGGCATAATTGTATATTGTTTATAAATACTGTATGCATCTCATTTTCTCTCATTGTTTTTTGACTGCAGGGGCACTTTCTGTTTCTCTTATTGTAATGCACCATGTATGAGCCACACAAATCTTTAAGAGAGAACTAATGTTGACTGGTTTGACCGCAGTACATCAGATAACATTTTACATTTGTGTGTGTGTTAGACAGGACCATCCTACGGACGGAAATTTATGACAAGATACTTGTCATCTATTGGGATACATGCTGGAGAAACCAGAGTCGGTAGGGTCTTAAGAGAGGTGCACCAGCCTTACCATCAGTTGCGACAACATGTGAGTGAATCTGGCCATTATATATTAAACAGTGTAACAACTCAAACACTGCTTTTTATAATAGATTTTTAAAAATATGTATCCACTTCACAGGAACAAACACACCCATACCCCACTGAACATAAGAGGATCTGCAGTGGAAGTGGTCTCCAACTATAAGTACTTGAGTGTGCACCTGAATGATAACCTCAGCTGGAGCAACAACACCACCAGCCTGATCAAGAAAGGTCATCAGAGACTCTACTTCCTCAGGCGGCTGAGACGAGCTGGTCTGGGAAGCTCAGTCCTCACCTCCTTCTACAGGTGTGCAGTGGAGAGCATCCTGTGCTCCAGCATCAACGTGTGACATGTAGGCTGCACAGCTGCAGAGAGAAAACCTTTACAGAGAGAGGTGAAGGCGGCACAGAAGATAATAATAAAAATAATAATGAATTCAATTTATAATGCACTTTTCATTAATAAAAATCTCAAAGTGCTACAAAGTGTAACAAAGCAAAGATCAAAATAAAACAAGTGATAAAATCAAATAAAATCAATAATAATATCGACTAAGATCAAAGATAAAATCATGTGGATGCAGATTAGGCTTGCTTAAAAAATAAATAAAATAAAGCAAGTGATAAAATCAAGTCAAATCAATAATGATATCAGCTAACACGGACGCGGGTCACCGGGGCCCCACTCTGGAGCCAGGCCCGGAGGTGGGGCACGTTGGCGAGCGCCTGGTGGCCGGGCTTTCACCCATGGAGCTCGGCCGGGCACAGCCCGAAGAGGAGACGTGGGTCCCCCTTCCCATGGGCTCACCACCTATGGGAGGGGCCAAAGGGGTCGGGTGCAATGTGGGATGGGTGGTGGCCGAGGGCGGGGACCCTGGCGGTCTGATCCTCGGCTACAGAAGCTGGCCATTGGGACATGGAATGTCACCTCTCTGGTGGGGAAGGAGCCTGAGCTAGTGTGTGAGGTTGAGAGGTTCCGGCTAGAAATAGTCGGACTCACCTCAACGCATGGCTCTGGCTCTGGAACCAGTTTCCTTGAGAGGGGTTGGACACTCTTCCACTCTGGAGTTGCCCCTGGTGAGAGGCGCCGAGCAGGAGTGGGCATACTTGTTGCCCCCCATCTTGGTGCCTGTACGTTGGGGTTCACCCCGGTGAACGAGAGGGTAGCCTCCCTTCGCCTACGTGTGGGGGGACGGGCTCTGACTGTTGTTTGTGCCTATGCGCCAAACGGCAGCGCAGATTACCCACCCTTTTTGGAGTCCTTGGAGGGGGTATTGGAGAGTGCGCCTCCTGGGGACTCCCTTGTTCTGCTGGGGGACTTCAACGCTCACGTGGGCAATGACAGTGAGACCTGGAGGGGTGTGGTTGGGAGGAACGGCCCCCCTGATCTGAACCCGAGTGGTGTTTTGTTGTTGGACTTCTGTGCTCGTCATGGATTGTCCATAACGAACACCATGTTCAGGCATAAGGGTGTACATATGTGCTCTTTTTTTTTTTTTTTCATTTATAGATGGCCTCCCTTCACACCTTATAGCCATCCTCTCACTCCAATATGTATTTTTTTTATAGAGAGAAAGAAAGAAAAGAGAAAGTGAGACAACAAAACAACAATTATCCACAGAAAGAGCACAAGGCAAACACACCAGGCACCAGGACACCCTAGGTTGCAGTTCGATGATCGACTTTGTTGTCGTCTCATCTGATCTGCGGCCGCATGTCCTGGACACTCGGGTGAAGAGAGGGGCGGAGCTGTCAACTGACCACTACCTGGTGGTGAGTTGGCTCCGATGGTGGGGGAGGATGCCGGTCAGACCTGGCAGACCCAAACGTATTGTGAGGGTCTGCTGGGAACGTCTGGCAGAGTCTCCCGTAAGACGGAGCTTTAACTCCCACCTCCGGGAGAGCTTTGAACACGTTCCGAGGGAGGCGGGGGACATTGAGTCCGAGTGGGCCATGTTCCGCGCCTCTATTGTCGAGGCAGCTTATCAGAGTTGTGGCCGCAAGGTTGTTGGTGCCTGTCGTGGTGGCAACCCTCGAACCCGGTGGTGGACACCGGTGGTGAGGGATGCTGTCAGGCTGAAGAAGGAGTCCTATTGGGCCTTTTTGGCCTGTGGGACCCCGGAAGCAGCAGATAGGTACCGACAGTCCAAGCGGCATGCGGCTCGGGTGGTTGCTGAGGCAAAAACTCGGGCGTGGGAGGAGTTCGGAGAGGCCATGGAGAATGACTTCCGTACGGCTTCGAGGCGATTCTGGTCCACCATCCGGCGTCTCAGGGGGGGAAAGCGGTACGCGACCAACACCATTTATGGTGGGGATGGCGTGCTGTTGACCTCAACTCGGGATGTTGTGAGTCGGTGGGCGGAGTACTTCGAAGACCTCCTCAATCCTACTGGCACGTCTTCCACTGAGGAAGCGGAGCCTGGGGACTTTGGGTCGGGCTCTCCAATCTCTGGAGCTGAGGTCACCGAGGTGGTTAAAAAGCTCCGCGGTGGCAGGGCTCCGGGGGTGGATGAGATTCGCCCTGAGTTCCTTAGGGCTCTGGATGTTGTGGGGTTGTGTTGGCTTACGCGACTCTGCAATATCGCGTGGACATCGGGGGCAGTTCCCTTGGATTGGCAGACTGGGGTGGTGGTTCCCCTATTCAAAAAGGGGGACCGTAGGGTGTGTTCCAACTATAGGGGGATCACACTCTTAAGCCTCCCTGGTAAGGTCTATTCAGGGGTTCTGGAGAGGAGGGTCCGTCGGATAGTCGAACCTCGGATTCAGGAGGAGCAGTGTGGTTTTCGTGCTGGTCGTGGAACACTGGACCAGCTCTACACCCTCAGCAGGGTCCTGGAGGGCGCGTGGGAGTTTGCCCAACCAGTTTACATGTGCTTTGTGGACTTGGAAAAGGCATTCGACCGCGTCCCTTGGGGGGTTCTGTGGGGGGTACTCCGGGAGTATGGGGTACCAGGCCCATTGATATGGGCTGTTAGGTCCCTGTACGACCGGTGTCAGAGCTTGGTCCGCATTGCCGGCAGTAAGTCAGGCTCGTTTCCAGTGAGAGTTGGACTCCGCCAAGGTTGCCCTTTGTCACCGATTCTGTTCATAACTTTTATGGACAGAATTTCTAGGCGCAGCCAAGGTGTTGAGAGGATCCGTTTTGGTGGCCTTAGAATCGCTTCTCTGTTTTTTGCAGATGATGTGGTCCTATTGGCTTCATCAGATCGTGATCTACAGCTTTCGCTGGAGCGGTTTGCAGCCGAGTGTGATGCGGCCGGGATGAGGATCAGTTCCTCCAAATCCGAGGCCATGGTCTTGAGCCGGAAAAGGGTAGCATGCCCTCTCCGGGTCGGGGATGAGGTCCTGCCCCAAGTGGAGGAGTTTAAGTATCTCGGGGTCTTGTTCACGAATGAGGGAAAACTGGAGCGTGAGATCGATAGGCGGATAGGTGCAGCATCCGCAGTGAAGCGGGCGCTGTACCGGTCTGTCGTGGTGAAGAGAGAGCTGAGTCGAAAGGCAAAGCTCTCAATTTACCGATCGATCTACGTTCCCACCCTCATCTATGGTCATGAGCTTTGGGTTGTGACCGAAAGAACGAGATCTCGGATACAAGCGGCTGAAATGAGTTTTCTCCGCAGGGTGTCTGGACTCTCCCTTAGAGATAGGGTGAGAAGCTCAGTCATCCGGGAGGGACTCGGAGTAGAGCCGCTGCTTCTCCACATCGAGAGGAGCCAGTTGAGGTGGCTCGGGCATCTGGTTAGGATGCCTCCTGGACGCCTCCCTGGTGAGGTGTTCCGGGCATGTCCCACCGGGAGGAGGCCCAGAGGAAGACCCAGGACACGCTGGAGGGACTATGTTTCTCGGCTGGCCTGGGAACGCCTTGGGATTCCCCCAGAGGAGCTGCTCCATGTGGCTGGGGAGAGGGAAGTCTGGGCCTCCCTACTTAGGCTGCTACCCCCGCGACCCGACCCCGGATAAGCGGACGAAAATGGATGGATGGATGGATATCAGCTAAGATCAAAGATAAAATCATGTGGAGGCAGAATAGGCTTGCTTAAAAAGAAAAGTCTTTATGCTGCTTTTAAAGTCAACCAGTGACTGTGGAGCTCTCAGGTCGTCAGGGAGGGAGTTCCACAGGCGGGGGGCAGCCACACAGAATGCTCGGTCTCCCATGGTCCTCAATTTGGTCCGAGGAATATGAAGGAAATTACTGTTCTGTGATCGTAGAGACCGGGTGGATGAATATGGTGCAAGAATGTCCTTTAGATAGTCAGGTGAAGTGCCGTGCAAGCATTGATGGGTAATGAGAGCAGTTTTGTACTGAATTCTGTAGGTGACAGGAAGCCAATGGAGGTTATGGAGAATGGGTGTAATATGTTCAAATTTACGAACTCTCAACAGAATCCTTGCTGCACTGTTTTGAATGTATTGAAGTTTCTGAAGATTTTTGCCAGGGATTCCAATAAACAGGGAGTTGCAGTAGTCGAGCCTGGAGGAGACAAAGGCATGGACGAACACTGAGAGTCTCTTCACCATCACAGACATCTACACCTCCAGATGTAGGAAGAGGGCCACCTGCATCATGAAGGACCCCACTCATCCAGCACACACACTTTTTGCCCCACTCCCCTTAGGAAGGAGGTTGAGGAGCATCAAGTGTAGAACACACTAGACTGAGGAACAGCTTCTACCCTGAGGCTGTTAGACTCATGAATAAATAACCAGAATAATCACTGTGAAATATCACATCATGTTGCTGCTGATCTGTTTCATGTTGCTGCTGATCTGTTTCATGTTGCTATGTTCATTGTGCACATCTGCTCACACAGCTGCTGTGTGGAGTAATGGTTTTCTATGATATTAGTGCTGCGTGTATTTTTTATTTAGTGTATTTTTAGTTGATGTTTTTCTTAGTTCATATCTTAGATGTTATTACTGTTCTCAACTCTTTTTTTTTAAAACGAGCAGAGAAAAAAAGGTGGGGAAAGTAAAACTTGAAGTTATTCAATGTGTTGACTAGTTTGGAATTTGAGATTTGATTCAACTTTGGTTTACAAGTCATAATTTAAAAAAAAAAAGAGGGAAAAAAGGCAGGAGTGGGAAATAAGATGTATAGAAAAAAAAACATTTCTTGTGACTTTAAATTTAGAATGTTTTCTTTTAACTTGCACATGTCTGTCTTAATTTCTACAACCAGACCTGCAGTGTTGCTGAACGGTGTCTGCCCTGCTGTGCTGCTGTGTCATCACTGAAAGCCCCCTCCTCATCATCTTGCATCCAACATCAGGACCAGAACTGAACTGAACTCACATGTTGCCTCTGGACTCACATGCCCCCCTTCTCCATTGTTGAGTGAGCAGCATCAGGACAACATCTGCACCTGACCGGACCTTTCTGGACTCA
>JBBPBX010083328.1:0-15549 GCA_038048925.1 Garcialebias charrua | reverse complement strand
TGAGTGTGAGAGTGGATGGTTGTTTGGTGTGAGTGAAACAGGTCCCTCTTGTAAATGAGTCCCCGTGACTCAACGAGGCTAGCCTGTATAAATAAAGGTTGAATGAATGAATGAGTGAATTGGCACCACACATAAGATGCAACATTCACATAGTCTTTTATTCAGTTTTCACTCCTGTAGTAATGAATTATTAAAAAACAAAAAAAAGTTTCCTTCAAGGATTACTACAGCCTTGAATCTACAGTCCAAAGTCTAAATATTATGCGGAGCACATTTGCCTGTAGTCCTCTGGTCAACAGTCAAGTAAAATAGCAACAATACAGGTCTCCCACTGATAATACAGAACATTTCACAATATGAGAGATGAGCTTAATAATGGAGGAAACACAATGTCCATTTTTTGACTGTAGTTATGAGGTCGGACCTAATAAGTAACCCATATTTACAGCAGTCATTTATTCTGTATAAATGCCACATAGATGAGTGCATAAACACTGATAAGAAATTAAAAACTGACAGTGGTGTTTCACCAAATGCAGGAACAATATTAATTGCACCTTTTATGAATACCTTTTACTGACTGAACACACACAGGCCTCTTTTGGCTGAACGGTTTGCTGAATGAATACACGTGCTGCAAGTCAGCTGAAATGTCTCATCAAGCTGAGAGGCTGTGACAGACTGGTCTTTTTGTCAGGACAGGAAGTGTAAAATGAGCTGCCACAGAACTCCATTCACTTTCTGTTCAAGGTTTGACCCCAGGTCCAGGTAACCTTTGAGCTGACAAAACGGTTCGCTGGTTCAACACGACACCACCAGCATGCACGACTGACAACGTGTTTATTCACAGAGCATTGAGGTGGGACGGTCCGCTTCTCCAGCTGACAGGGCTGTCAGCAGATCGAGGCCAAGTGAGGCTGCGCACAGGATGGAGCTCATTATTAAACAGTAACCCAAGATGAACCACAGAAAACCACCATCTGGCTCTGCAAGGTGATTACTGGAACACAGTTATTTGTGTGCAGCAGTTGGAACAATATTTAACTACTTTGTACAACAAAGCCTTTTTGCTGAAAGTGGATACTGACACTAAAGTGTACAACACAGCCCCGGTCACCTTATCTGTCAGGTGTCAAATGAGCCATTTCCTCCAGAAGTCAGGGCAAGAAGTGATTTCCTCAGAGTTGATCATCTACCATATGTTCACACTGCAGACATTGTGCTCGCAACAAATGAGACATTTTAATTACGCATCACATTTTCATCAACATCAAATTACCATCAACATGTATGCTAGTCACTTTCACATTGTAGAAGAAAAGCACTGACCAATTGATCTTTCATAAATTAGTGAATCCAAATCAGATTCTATATTTAAAGCTGAACATAGATTTATGTTCAGTTATCCAGAAGAACATTTAGAACCTCTTTGTTTGTTGTTGGGTCTGAGTGTGTGTGTCTGTGTATGAATGTCTGTTTGTCAGGCTGGGACTTGGACTGCCCCCTCCCCTCTCTGATAAATCTGAGGCTACTTGGTGTCGCGCTCCTGTCACGTGGCCCCCGGGTGGGTGTCCCTTTCCCTGCGGGCGTGCTTGGGGCCCTCGCTGTCGGGGGTTGGGCGCTTGGGCGTGTGTCGGCTCGGCCTGGTGGCTGCCTGGTGAGGCTCGGGTCCTCTGGTCCTGTCGGGTCTGGGCCTGAGGGGTGGGCGTCCCCGGTGCCCAGGCCTCGGTGACCGGGCCTGGGGCTACGTCGGTGCAGCGGGCTCCGGCGGGGGCCTGTGAGTTTGTTGCTGTTGGCCCTAGGGGGTCATTGTGTGTAGTCGCTAGTGGGGCTCTTCCTGTTCTCCCCTTTGGTCAAATCTGGGGAGTTGGTAGTGGCTCGTCTTGTTCGGGTGGCCCTGGGGACTCTGTGCTCAGGGTCCTTCTTGGGGTCTTGGGCTCTGATCACCCCTTTGTCTGCCTCGGGCCTTGTTGGGGGCGGATCTCTGATGCTTCACGGTCGCTACTAAATGTTTTATTGGAGGAACCTTATTCACTTATGCATGCTCACAACCACACACAAATGGATGCAGGGATGTATATGTAGATATAATGTATGCAGATATGCAGATGGGTATGTGACTGAATATGAATGTATATGTATGTATACTGTATATACTATACAACTGTAGGTATGGGTATGTATATTTATGGAAATCTACTGCAAGGTCATGAATGTTATTAGTCTTTATGCATGTGTTGCTGTGTTCTGTCATGTGCTGTGCAGGATTGCAGACGGAGGTTGGGTGTGTTTACCTTGTGCTTTTTTTGTGGATAATTGTTGTGTTTTGTTGTCTTACTTTCTGTCTTTCCTTTCTCTCTATTAAAAAAAAAAATCGGTGTGAGAGGATGGCTGTAAGCTGAGAACGGAGGCCATCTATAAAATGCAAAAAAAAAAAAAACATATTTGTTGAACACGTGAGCAAAACATTGACTGTTTAGGTAGAACATTTTCTACTATTTTACACATTATTAATAAAAAAAATTCAGTTCAGAGAATATTTACATATTTCTCAAGATGATTTCTGACTGAAGCGTTTGATAAAATCATCATCATCTTGGGTTGAAACCAAACAAATAGAGGAAACACCTGCCAGCAGTAACACCTTATTTTAGGTTAATTTAGAGCTTATTATTCAGATTACAGTATAATTGAGTTCTTCCAAGACAAAATAAAAACGTCAGCTGTTCTGGTTGCTACAATACACACATTAAACATCTTAAACATCATTCTTCTCCAGAGAAAGCATGTCCAGATCTCGCCTCGAGATTGTCCAACCAAGCAACACAGACATGGATTAAAAGTTCTCAATCACTGTATAAATAAAGGTTGAATGAATGAATGAATGAAAAATCGCTGCGATAGATTTGTGTCAACTGTAAAAATGAGGGGGGGGGGGTATTTTGGTCATTTTTAAAGCCATCCAATCTGATGATACATGAATTAAACTGATGCTGCTGTCAACAAATAAAGACAAGCACAGTCATAATTGTACCCAGTCAGAGCAGAGCAGGGCGGGTCTGTCTGTTAGGAACACTGCGTGTTCCTAACAGAGACAGACTACAGTTTAGAGAACAACACCCTGACCTTCCCAGGACTTTTGTATCTAAAATTTAACTTTATTCTAAACATTAATGTGTTCAGAGTGTCATCATCATCTTACAGACATGTCCAACTCACATGTGTGACCAAACTCCAGGTCTGAGACAGAGAACTGTGAAAGCCTGCTCAGCCTGTTTCAGTGTGTTTTACAGTGAGGGGGGAGGCTGCGTCTGCTGCTTTGGTTCTTTTAAATAGACAGTATTAACACCATAACAGGTGAATATACCGATAGATGTGCAAAATTATAACAAACGTGTCTCCATTTAAATTTACACAAAACAAATAATGGAGTTCTTTCTGACCCTCTCTGTACTTCTCTATCAAAATCCTCAAAACAAAGATGCATCTGTGGTGCTCTTTCTTGGCATGAAACCATACTGCTGCTCACAGATAGTCACATCTTGTCTAAGCCTTCCTTCCACAACTCTCTCCCAGATCTTCATCGTGTGGCTCATCAACTTAATTCATCTGTAGTTGCTACAACTCTGTACATCACCCTTGTTCTTAAAAATGGGAACCAGCACACTTCTTCTCCATTCTTCAGGCATTTTCTCACCCTCAAATATGCCATTGAATATTTGTGTCAAAAACCTCACTGCCATCTCTCCAAGACATTTCCAAACCTCCACTGGTATGTCATCAGGTCCTACTGCCTTCACCTTCTTCATTCTTTTCAGAGCTTTCCGGACTTCACCCTCACTAATCTTTCCCACTTCCTGGTCCAGTTTCTATGACCTCTACCCTTATTTCCCCTGAATTCTTTTCATTCATTAGCTCCTCAAAGTACTCCTTCCATCTTCCTGTCACACTCTCCTCACTTGTTAGATAGTGGTGTAACGGTACACATGGGTGTACCAACCGTTTAGGTATGGCACATTCAGTTCGGTCCATGTGTGTACAGTTTCGGTAATTTTTTCACTCGTTAAATTTTATTAACGAGAGATTATGTGCCGCAGAACTAAAAATTCCTTGTAGCACGGCGCTATTATCTTGCAGCACGCGTAACAATAACAACCTAGCGTCTTCTGTTTGGGAACATTATCAGAGTCAGAGTCAGAGAGTCTTTATTGTCATTTGCACCGCATGTGGTACATGTGATGAAAACGAGATTATGTACACGGGGTCCCAGTTACATCCAACAACAAATGCAAGAGAAAAACAGTAATAACATCTAGAATTAACTAAGAAAAACATCAACTAGTAATACACTAAGCCCTAATATAGTGGAAAAACATCATTATAAACAGCAGCACGAACATGAGTCTGTATGAGCAGATGGTCACAGATGAACACAGCAACAAGAAAACAGATCAGCATCAGCATGATGTGATATTTTGCAGTGTTTATTCTTATTATTTATTTATTCATGAGTCTAACAGCCTCAGGGTAGAAGCTGTTCCTCAGTCTAGTGGTTCTACATTTGATGCTCCTCAACCTCCGTCCTGAGGGGAGTGGGGCAAAGAGTGAGTGTGCTGGGTGAGTGAGGTCTTTCATGATGCAGGTGGCTCTTTTCTGCATCTGGAGGTGTAAATGTCTGTGATGGTGGGGAGACTGACTCCAACAGACTTCTGTGCAGCCTTCACCACTCTCTGTAGAGCTTTCCTCTCTGCAACTGTGCAGCCTCCATGCCACACATTGATGCTGGAGCACAGGATGCTCTCCACTGCACACCTGTAGAACGAGGTGAGAACTGGGCTGCTCAGACCAGCTCGTCTCAGCCGTCTGAGGAAGTAGAGTCTCTGATGACCTTTCTTGATCAGGCTGGTGGTGTTGTTGCTCCAGCTGAGGTTATCATTCATGTGTACACCCAAGTATTTGTAGCTGGAGACCACTTCCACTGCAGATCCACCTATGTTCAGTGGGGCATGGGTGTGTTTGTTCCTTCTGAAGTCCACAATCATCTCCTTTGTCTTCTTCACATTCATGTGAAGATTATTCTCTTTGCACCAGCTCTCCAGGTGTTCCACCTCCTGTCTGTAGCTGGACTCATCATTGTTTGTGATGCATCCCACCACCGCTGTATCATCTGCAAACTTAACAATATGACAGCCTGGATGTGTGGCTGTACAATCATATGTGAGCAGAGTGAACAGAAGAGGGCTCAGCACACATCCTTGAGGAGAGCCAGTGCTGAGGGTATGGTGGAGGAGGAGAAGTTGTGGATCTTCACGGACTGTGGTCTGTTTGTTAAGAAGTCTAGTACCCAGTTACAAATGGAGGGGCTTAGTCCAAGTGTGGATAGTTTGTCTATCAGAGTTTGGGGGATCATGGTGTTGAAGGCAGATGTGAAGTCCACAAAGAGCATGCGCACGTATGAGTCCTTCTGATCCAGGTGAGTGAGAGCAGTGTGGACCAAAGAGGAGATGGCGTCCTCTGTTGATCGGTTCTCGCGGTATGCATATTGATGAGGGTCCTCGTTGATGTTGACGGTTGTCTTGATGTGGGACATGACCAGTTTCTCAAAACATTTAGCGACTATCGGGGTGAGGGCCACCGGTCTATAGTCATTCAGACCAGTCACTGTGGAGCTCTTTGGAACTGGGATGATGGTGGCGGTCTTCAGGCAGGTGGGAACTGACTCCAGTGAAAGTGAGGTGGTGAAGATGTCAGCCAGCACCTCACAGAGCTGGTCCGCACATTCCTTCAGAACTTTCCCTGGGATGTTGTCTGGTCCGGTTGCTTTATGAGGGTTGATCCTTCTGAGACTGCCTCTCACTTCTGCTGCGGTCACTCTAGCCGTTTACGCATTGGCCGGCCCTCCCCGGCTCTCCCAGCTTCTAACCCGGGTTCGGCGTCTTCGCATTTACCTTTTCCGCCCGGGATCCACCCTTGTTCTGGAACCATCTTCACCGTGGTTCTATCGGGCCGAGCCCGACAGAGCCAGTTTCACGTCATGTACTGCTCTCATTTGATTCGTTGTTTGCAGCAGGGGCGGGACTCATTCAAACAACCTCAGCGCGAGGGTTGAATTTCATTCAAATTTAACTACAGAAACGAGAAACCCCTAAAACAATTGTTAGCTGAATTAGTTTTTCTGAGTTAAATTTTTGTTAATAACTGATCACAAATCAGCTTATGTTACAACGTAAATAACACGAAGCGCACACCCATTTCCGCCTTTCAGCGCGACCTGAATGTCATTAAACAATAACTAATATTGTCTAACTGTTGCGCGCAGCCAGGGTTTTAAAATATAACGAATAATCTCTAACTTTTACGTGCAGCTAAAATGTCAAGAGGAGTGATTCCTATATGGGGAAGGTTGACACCTGAAAATCCAGTCCGCCCGAATAGCTCAAAGCGTTAGAGCACTGCTGTTTTGACCGGGAGAAGTGGGTTCGCTTCCCGCCTGGGACAAAGTTATTTATTTTTTTATTTTTTTATTGGAGTAAATAAAAAGGAGTTTGTTAACCAAACAAACTCCTTTTTATTTAAAAGAAAATGTGAATAAAGAAAAAAAAAGTAAAATAACTTTGTCCCAGGCGGGAAGCGAACCCACTTCTCCCGGTCAAAACAGCAGTGCTCTAACGCTTTGAGCTATTCGGGCGGACTGGATTTTCAGGTGTCCACCTTCCCCATATAGGAATCACTCCTCTTGACATTTTAGCTGCACGTAAAAGTTAGAGATTATTCGTTATATTTTAAAACCCTGGCTGCGCGCAACAGTTAGACAATATTAGTTATTGTTTAATGACATTCAGGTCGCGCTGAAAGGCGGAAATGGGTGTGCGCTTCGTGTTATTTACGTTGTAACATAAGCTGATTTGTGATCAGTTATTAACAAAAATTAAACGCAGAAACACTAATATATATATATCCAGCTAACAATTTTTTTTTTGCCGAGTCTCCTCTCTTAAAACACGAACACTCCACCCACGTGAAGAGAGCACCCCACCCACTTCCAGAGAACTGCCCACCCACTTCAAGGCGGCTCTGCGGCAAATGCGTAATGAACGCGGGTGGCCCAGAGCCACCCAGGGGAGCCCCGGGCCATTGAGGGCTGGCCAATGCGTAAACGGCTTCTGATGCTCTTCATCTGGTGATGAGGTGAGTCTGGTGCTTGCTGGTCTGTTTGGATCTTCAAAACGTGCATAAAACTTATTGAGGACATCAGACAGAGATGGGTCCCTGGGGCATTGTTTGCTCTTGCCTTTGTAATCTGTTATGCATTTAATACCCTTCCACATGCTCCGTGGGTCTTGTGAGGTGAACTGTCCCTCGATCCTCTGTGCATACGTGGCCTTGGCCTTCTTAATGCCATCAACCAGTTCTTTCCTGCTCTTTCTCAGCTCCTCTGTATCTCCGGACTTGAATGCAGTGTCCCTGGCTGCTAGCAGGGTGCGGACTTCCTTATTTAACCAGGGTTTTTTGTTGGGGTAACATTTAACATATTTTTTTATGGATACATTTTCAGAGCATGTGCTAATGTAACCCAGGACTGAGGAAGCATAAAGTTCCAGATCCACTGAGCTCCCATTCGTAGCTGCCTCCCTGAAGACAGACCAGTTTGTATTCTCAAAACAGTCTCTCAGCATGGAGGTGCTACCTTGCAGCCAAACTCTTATCTCTCTTTGTTCCGGCTTGGAGCGTCTCAGCGGGGGAAGCTGTCTTGGGACCAAGATCAAAGCGCAGTGATCGGAAGCCCCGAGCGGTGGGCGTGGCTTCGCCGTGTACGCCCCCTTTACATTCGTGTAGACTTGGTCAAGCATTTTATTTCCTCTTGTTGCTGTGAAAACGTGCTGATTGAAGGTTGGGAGGGAGACTTGTAGGTCCACGTGATTGAAGTCACCACAAACAATGAAGAGCCCCTCAGGATATTTACACTTATTATGACTTTCTTGTTAAAAGACATGAACTGTGTGTGGACGTTGTGTGTGGACGTTGTTTCACGGAGATTGGATCTGCAGCAGCAACACGTCTAACTTGTTAACGAACTTGAAACAACATAATCCGAGCGTGAACGTCGCTTCTACAAGTAAGAAAAGCAGCTTGTTGCAAAGACTGAACAGCAGCAGCATTAAAACAACCTTCATCAGGTAATTCAGAGCAATAACACAAACTGTAAGAGTTTTTAAAGATCTGGATCTACGTCTGAATGTTATTGGCACACTGGCTTTAAAGTTCTTGAGCCTCACTACGACATCCATCACGTCAACACTTCAGCCAAAAAACTGTAGTAGCACTTTATGAAGGTAGTGCTGTGCGATATGACGATATATATCATGGGGACGATAGAAACGTGTCTATCGTGCTACTTTCCTTCTATCGTCTCTATTGTGATAAATAAGAATAAAAAAATAACTTTCGCAAAGAAGCTTCATATTGTGGTTTTGCGAGATGACGGCGCTGCTCTATGTTTGACGCACGCGTGGGTTTGCGACACATGCTTTACGGTGTTAAACTCGAGAGACGCAGCCGGCATGAAGCCGGTGTCACAACAAGGAGAAACAGCTGCACAGGCAGCCCGAGGAAGAACTTTTACCAAAAAGAGGGGGAAGCTCACCTTGTTAGCTTCCATTATTTCGCTCCGCTGAAACTCGGAGACAAAATGGGTCCAGAGGACACGAACCCAGAGTCCAACCGAGTCCGAACTCGGGTCCAGTTAACCAATACAAAACAGACCAGAGACACAACAGAACCGGAATCAAACGCAACGTTTTCTCTGTTTCTTTTACTCCAGCTTCCAGAGCGGATTTCTTCTTCGTGGGTTTTATTAGCAGCCGTTGTTTTACCGCCACCTGCAGGAAAAATTTGGACCAAAGTAGAAAAGGAGTTTCTACTTTGGTCCAAATTTCCTTGTTCTTTTTGTTCACATTCTTATAATTGTAACTGTATCTGTAGTAAAAAAAAAAAAAAACTTTGGTCCAAATTTTTTCTGTACACACACACACACATCGTGTTGTATATATCGTGATATATATTGTTATCGTGATATAAAAAAAGTCCATATTGTGATGTATGATGTTTTCCATATCGCCCAGCATACAGGTATTGTCAATAAGCCCTGGAGTATGTGCCTTACTGAATATGCCACTTTTTGCCTCTATAACAACATCAACTACTACCTCATACATATACTGTGTACATTGACTCATACGCTGCTTTGCCACTTTGCAAATGTCAATGCTAGAAACCTTTAGTTTATTTTAGTTATACTTTTTATACTCTTTTTTTGTGCTAGTATGCAAAAACTCAGGACAGTATTATGTTCATTAAATGTTTAATGTTTTAGTTTTAGAGTTGGTGTGGATTTTCATGCTCTTGCACCGCTATGCAAAAAAAAAAAAAACTCAGGACAGTGTTAGTTTTACTATTTTATGCTTATGTCTATTATTATATGTTTCAGTGTTTCAATGTTTAGATGTTTACTGTTGCACCGAGGGACTGAGAGAAACGCAATTTCGGTCCTGTGTATGTCCTGTACAGTACATATTGCAGATCTGACAATAAAGTTGACTTTGACTTTGAGCCGATTAAAGCCCTGCCCTGATGATGATGATGACCGAGAGATTCAACCACCTCAACTGTTCAAGAAGTATTGCTTATTGTATTATGATCTAATTAACTTTTCTTCTTTAATTATAATCTTATTAACTCTTTTTTTCCCTCTGTTTTATTTCCAGTCTGGGACAGAGATAGCAGCTGAGTCTTCTTCCTGTTCAGGGAAATCCACCAGATCACCTGCAGCTAAGAAGTCTGTGATGACTGAACTCTGAACTTTTCCAGGGACCTGTCCCACCTGGAGGAGCAGGTCCAAGAAGAGGTTGTGAGTAATGAGGACAAATACAGCCATATTGCTGCTACTGTTGTTACTGAGATGATTTTCTCCACTACTGGAGATATTCACTACAACTAGATCTGTGCTTTTGACAGAAAACGTGGACAAGTTGGTCTTTTTGGACAAAAACTTTTAACTTGTTTACTTGGACTGTAAACAGTTTGTTGCTGCTTATTCTTCTGGTTCTGACTGTTATTGTATTTATTAAGATTTTTATTATTGTTAGTGTAGTTTTTTTATTGTAAAGAGTGCCTTTTATTTAAAATATCATCCAAATGGGTTGCTTTTATTTATTTTAACGTATTATTTACTTGGCATATTTTCAAAATAAACGTTTTGTACGTCTTTATTTTGTCTTTTTCTGTACCGAAAATTAACCGAACCAAGCCCTCCTTGAAACTGAACGAACCGACATGTGATTTTAGCGTACCGTTACACCCCTATTGTTAGAACATTACCATTCCTATCTTTAACAAGCCTAACCTGCTGCACACAGTGATTCAAAAACAACTTTCATAAAATAAATAAAAAATCCAAGTGATTAATGCTAATGTTTCATAACCCATTACTGTACTGTATATTGTTGTCAGCATCTCATTTCACTGTTTTTTACTTTGAAATCTAGGGTTGTTTTGCAAGTGCAAATAGATGCAGCACAGCAGTTCTAGTGCAGCTTAAGGTGGTTTTTAGAATAATATATACATATTTCAGCAGAAATAGCTATAATATAAAACTGATTGCAAAATGTGAATGAAAAGCAATGGTTCTGAAGACTGGAGGTGTCTTGGACTTGCTCAGACTAGCTGCTAGTTCATCATTCAAAGAGCCAACTGCAACAGGTAAGATAATATTTATTCACAAATTTTGCACAGAAACACTTCAAAAAGCTGAAGTATTAATTTAAAAAGACATTTTAAATAAAAGTAATTAGAATACTGATTAGCAACAAGGTAATTGTAAATATCTACAAATATATTTAAATATCTATTAAAAACTTGACTGAATATCATTGTGACAGAACAGTCTGTAGGGGTGTAACGATACACAAAACTCACGAGACGAGACGAGAAAATCACAGATCTCGCGAGAACGAGACGAGATTTTAACATTAGTTCAAGAAAACTTCAAAGATCGGTTTTATGCCGCAAAAAGGCTTTTATTCTGTTTTAACATGTATTACAAACCCAACTGATGTCTTCATTTTACTGATTGAATCTCCTTAGACCTTAGAACGTTCAACTTTGTTTAAAAAAATAGATATTCACGCAGGACTTTCCAAAAATTGAACATAAATATCCGCATCAGCGCTGAATCTGCAGCCGTCACTCACCAGTGTTGCCAGATTGGGCGGTTCACCGCGATTTTCCTTCTGACTTTTGCGGGTAAAGAGTGCTTTGGGTGGGTGGGACTCTATCTGGCAACACCGGTCACACCGGTGTTTACACGCGTGTCTTTACATTCGGGGCAGCGTCGGGACCCTCCATCAATGTAGAGGCGTCTGCGGCACCGGGACCCTCCATCAGTAGTTGGGGCGTCTTCTATAGCAACTTCATCCGGCGAAGCCATGCTGTCCGTGACGCTGACTTGCTAGGGGCTCTGCTAGCGCTAGCATTAGCATCTCGCGAGACAACGTTACCTCTCAACGAGAGATATCGCGGGAGTTTAATATCGCGAGATCTCGTACAACGAGATCTCGTTACATGCCTACTTAACTGCATAGTAAATGTGTGAATTTATCCTTGTAAAAAAATCTACTTCAGACATTAAAATGTTCCTTCAGGATATATGAGTACTGTACAGTATACTGTACTTGTACAAGTAAAATTGCACAATACTGCACACAATATTAAAAATGTTGCAACATTTGTCCAGGAAAGATTTACATTTATGAAATGTAAAATAATGCTTATGGAATGGAAGAAAACCTTTTATTTGTGATAATAAGGACTGTGATTACAGATATCTGTAATAAATACGTGATCTAGCCAAAAAAAACAACAGCCGTTTAAAACTTTTTAAGGACTTTTTGACAACTTGAAAGTAGTACTTTTTGAAACAATATCAGTAGTGGAGGTTTGGAAATATAAGTTTAACCAACAATGGGAATGTTTTTAGATCGCTAAAGCCTAAAAAGTAAAAAGTATTTTTGAACAGAAGAAATGTGACTACCTGTAATAACGTTTGTCTTTCGCCTGCTCTCTTCTGAAACTAAAGAAGTGACAATTGTTTCTGCACTACATTAAATCCCGGTTAAATCACGCATCGTCTTCAAAATTCTACTTCTCGCGTTCAAATCTATCCACAACCTTGCCCCTCCTTATCTATCTGACCTCCTACAAATCTCCATCCCATCACGCTCTCTCAGGTCCTCCTCTTCACTACATCTCCATGTACCCTCTGCCCGCCTCTCCACCATGGGGAGCAGGGCCTTCACCTGCTCTGCCCCTCACCTCTGGAACGCTCTACCGCCAGACCTTCGAAACACCACCTCCCTTTCTCTGTTCAAGACTGCCCTGAAAACACATCTCTTTAGACTAGCTTATCATTAACTTTACTAAATGTATTTTTATTATTTTGTATTTTATATTCTTTATGTATTTTATATTTCTATTTGTTACTGCTGATGTTTGAACTGTGTTTGTTAAGTGTCCTTGGGTGTCCTGAAAGGCGTTTTTAAATAAAATAATTATTATTATTATAATACATGTGCTTCTGTGACGCACCTGGACTCGAACCTGCAGCCTCAGGATTACGAGGCTGCAACACTGACCTCTGAGCTACAGCCCCCTGCAAATGCCAATATGAACTATGTTTTTTTTTTATTAAAAAAAAAATAGACAATTAAAACAAGTCTCTTGTAAATGAGTCCTCGAGTGTCACTGTCAATATAACCTGTATAAATAAAGGTTGGAGGGAGAAAAAAATGGCTTGATTATATAAAATAACGGTCTGCCATAATGTAGCATATGGATTTTTAAATATACATATCGACTTTTGATTCGTTTTGTTTCCTTACAAAAAAAAACAATGTAGATGTCAGTGTGTAAACCAGCTTCTGACCCCGTTACACCTTAAAGGATTAAAAATAAAAGTATGTGATGAAGTAATGGTGTGGTCGCTTCACATCAACAACTGGCTCTTGTGCTAAAGCTAACAGCTAACGGTGCTAGCTGGAGACATGTCCCTCATGTTCTCATGTCATGTTCTCATGTCCACTCACCTCATGTTGTCGATGTCTCTGCCTCCACTTCTCACCACACACAGGGGGATCCCCAGCAAGGCCAGGAACATCATCCAGGCCACGTAGAAGAACTTCTTGAAATAAAACACGAAGGTGCTGCTGGTCCACATCAGGAGCGGCAGCAGCAGCAGAAGCAGCAGCCACAGTCCATCCATGCTGCCGCGGCGGAGCAGAGACCCGCGGCCCGGAACAAGCGGCCCCTCGCCGGCTCGGAACAGCAACAAGCTGCGGTGGAGGATTCACCGAACCCCCACAAACAGAACCAGTGATGCTGGAGCGAGCCTGAACAACGGAATGCGCGTGCAGCGGCGCGCATCTGTTGCTAAATGGCATCGAGGTGGAGTCACACCGACAACTGCTTCCGGTCGGATCTGATGTCTCCCAGCTGTCTGCAGCTGGGAGACATCTCTTCTGCTTCTCTCCTGGATGTTTGGGAGATGACGATGAAAGTTCAAGTGTGCTGCTGCACAACTTTATCTAAAAACACTCTGAAGCAGCAAGAACAGAGCACAGGTCAGAAATAACCTCTGTGCAGACAAAGCTTTTATTTATTTTTTTGCATTAATTTTTTTTTTTTTTGAGAACTTTATTTAAGCAAAACAAGTATACATCAAAACAAGAGAATGAAGTACCGGTATACAACACAATATAACACAGACAGAGGGAGCATGTTGTGGATGACTCTCAGCTACTACCACATCAAAGTTGAGCTCAAAATCTACTGTGGTGGCCACTTTACAGTGTCTTCAGTAAAGTATCCAAATCAGTATCAACTATCCAAATCAATGGTGACTCCATTGAGGAAGTACCACAAGAAAAAATTTTAGGAATCTGGATGCCCAGTTGAATTTTAGGAGCCATGTTGATAAAATCTGCCAAACTGTTAGATCTAATATAAACTGTTTTAAAATTATTAGACATTGTTTGACACCTCGAGTGCAGAGATGTTTTTAAACTCACTGATCCTCTCACATTTATGCTATGGATCTACTGTCTGGTCTCAAACCTACACTCAAACCTTTAGCTATAATCGAGCCTTAAAGGTTTTATATCAAAAGCCAACTACTAGATTCCATCATTGTCATATTTTGAGCAAATATAACATTCTGGATTTTACAAATGTTATGAATTATAATGTTTTAAATTTGATTTTTAAGTGTTTAAATGGACTTGCACCTACACCATTAAGTGATTGCATACAGAGACTGCACGACAATAGCAGATCTACCAGAGCGGCTTTGCATGGAAATTGTAAGGTCCCCTTTAGAAGAACCACTTTCGCACAAGGTTCTCTGTCGGTGAGAGGATCTACAGTTTGGAACTCTCTTCCTGCTATTATAAAATCCACAACCAGTTTCAATATGTTTAAAAAGCAAACAAAACTCTGGTTATGTCAAAAACAGAAATACCATTTTTGACTATTTCTCTCTTTTGTATCCCTTATGTTGTGCTATTTTTAAGGACTACCACTTCAATTTTTAGATTTTTTTTATTTTGTTTATCCTTGTTTTTTTATTTATTCATGTTTTTTTTCCTTCTTAAAAGCCCATCTAGGGACAAGTGCTGTGAATTAGCTGTTGCTATTGCACTATGATGCAAACATGGGACTGCTGTTTTACTCAGTTTGTCTATGTCGATGTGTGTCTGTCCCTATCAAAAAAAAAAAAAAACTGGATGACTCCACAAGTTAATCATTTGTAGATGTACATCCAGTGATGACTTTCTGCAAGTTTGAGTAAAGTTTCTCCAAATAGACAAAACCTGATTTTAGCTTTTGGCAGAGGCTGATAGAATCATTGAGGTCAGAAAAATGTTCATTCTCCACATTAGTGATGATTTTATTGACTTTCAGACATCTACACTGTGTTTTAGTTCTCTGCTCTGAGTTAGTCCAGCTGTGCATATGAACATGTTTACAATTAAACAAACTAATTATTGTCATTGGTCAAGTATTAAATCAGTCATAAATGTTAAATTTATCACCAAGTGCACTTATCAGATCCCTGCTTCCACAGTTATATATATAAAAAAAATGAAATGCTAAACTGTGAGAACATATTTTAAGAGTGAGAAGATAAAAGCTGAACTTTGACTTGAGTTTCATTTCAACATGTTTTTATGTGATGTTACTCTGGTGTGTGTCTGCAGCTATTGTACTGAATAAAGCATCTGCAGTTTAAATTTCTCCAATTTGTGTCTGAGTTTTAGTCATGTCTTTAAAAATGGTGTAGTTAAAGATGATATGACAATATTTATATGATAATAAAAATCTGGTTCAAATGTATTTATTCCTGGCTCCATAATTTAAAGTAATCTTTGGCCATCCCAGCAGCTGCCCAGTCGTTTGAGGAAACTAAGTAATAAAAAGTTGAAAGCATAGTTTCCTCAA